>JABBOT010000022.1:1247332-1419009 GCA_016165875.1 Acanthopleura granulata | reverse complement strand
CACTGGCTTTCTCTCGTCATACATGGGAAGGTCCGCAAGCAACCTGTGAATGCTCATGGATTTCCCCCAAGGCTCTGTCTGGTTACCTCCAGCCATAATGCTGGCTGCTGTCATATAAATGAAATATTCCTGAGTACGGCATGAAACACTAAGCAGATAAATGAAGCTGAAAGTCAAATGTTATCAGGCACTGGGACCAATTTCACAAGTGACCTAAGTGAGTATTTAAACCCTCTTCACAGTGCTTGCTTTGGGGTACTGGAATTTGAAAAGATAACATTTGAAAGGTGGTAAAATTATAATTTCTATGGTTCAGAAATAAGCTCTGAATTGTATTTTAAATTTTAACCAAAGCCAGAAAAGACAGTGTGGAATTGGTTCCTTGGGCTTTCAGTGAGCTGAAAAACAGGTATCCATAGCCTCTGGGATATTCACCTAAGCTGAGAAAAGGGTGTCTTCAGTAAGCTGAAACAGGTGTTTTCAGGCTCTAGGGAATTCAGTATCTGGAAAAACGGGTGTCAGGCTCGTGGGTCTTTACATAAGCTGAAAAATAGATATCTTATCAGTCTCTGGATTTTTCGCATAAGCTGATTGAAAAACTGGTATCATCAGGCTCTGGGCCTTTCAGAGGAGCTGGAAAAGGCTTTGGGGTCTTCACAGGAGCTGGAAAAGGCTTTGGCGTCTTCACATTAACTTGCGCTGACTGGCTTTGCCAGCAACGCTGATGACTAAAATGTAAAGTTGGGGCAGGAGATGTCCAGTTAGTGACTTCTGAGTATATTCATGTGAAAGCAGATGTCTCACTGCCTGCTGCAGCTGTGCCATGAAACTCTTTCCAGTGTATTTTGCCACCAAATTCTATATCAACCACGGCTACACAGCCAAGACTTGCAACAGTAATGGTGATTGCTGCATTGGACATTCAAAGATTTCAAAATGGCAACCACAGGTTTCAGTAGTTTTTGTAGTGATTAAGAGTTATAACCTGCCACTTTGTGGAGACAAGTGAAGTGTGAAGGTTACTGGTCAATTGCAGTGAAGTCTTTTGCTCTTCAATCCAGCCCAGCTGGTTATAGCCCGTACACCTCTACAGCGCTGCACTGGATTAGCTTCCTGCAGAGTTCAGAGATACGAATGCCGTAAAATGTGGGCAAACCGGGATATAATCTGACCTTCTGTGGTTCCTCCTCCATGGTTTCTTTGACAAATAATCTGGCTTGCTTGGCCATTATCTTTGGAGACAAATGGTGTTGTGTCTTCATTTTGCGAAAATATTGAATGTACCAAACACATGGTGAAATTGATCTTCCTCCACTCGTACATTTTGTTCGTGTTGTTTCATCGGCAATGGCAAACATGATTGACCGAATTTTCGTACAGCTCAGCAGTCTGCCATTTACAGTCCAAAACATTGTTAGAATAGTCATTTATACATATGTAGTCCAAACTGACACGTGACTTTCAAGGGCTTGATAATGATGGGAAGGAAATTCTCCCGCCAAATCTGCCCTGACCTGAAACCTTTGTGCAAGCACCTGTTTAATGCGTGAGGCCTACAGGCCTACCCCACACAACTTGAAATTTTCAAGTTATTATTATTTTGCTATTTACAATTTACAATTTTTATATTTGTATGAAATGTGTGCAGCAGAACACATTTAAGTGTTTCAAAAATTATTTATAAAATTATGTACATGTGTAGATTTCCTGAAACTGAATTTAGTTGTGATTTGGCTCGGTCGTCATATGCGGCCACTGTTTATATCTCTGGTCGCACACAACAGGTTTGACTGTAATATTCAGTGAGATCTGTCTTACATTTTCAGACCAGTAAAAACAAAGTGATAGTGTTCAAACTGTCCAGCCTCTGTCTGTACCTGCCACAGGTAAGGTTTCCCTAACCCTCAGTTTCTAGTCACAGATGTAATAGGAAGTGAAATTACAGTCTGTTAAAATATAGACAATTAAGGTTGAGGAAGATTCTTGTTCCTTTTGAATTTTACCTTTTTTTGTTGTTCACTCTTGTCACTGTCAACTGAGTTAAGTGTTGGTTCAAAATTTTAACAGTTAAAAGATAAGTAAGGATCCATTCATTTTTAGTTTGCCTGTGCTAAGTAGAGACATAGCTTATGTTGTACCTTGGGCATCGAGGTTGGCATTCAATAACAGGGAAAGCAATGTTAACAAAATGTTTGGGGTGCTATCTTAAAAAGTAACGGATGCAGTAAACTTTTTCAAACAGTTTTGCGCACATGTAGAGCACAATAATACAAGGGTGTTCTTTCATCATTGATTCTGTGTGTGCATATAAAATACCATAAATTACAGAATTCCTCAATTAGTGTAATGTGTATTAGAATCTGTGTTAAATGAAATGTTAGGGATGGTAAAAAGTACTGGATGCATTGAACTCAGGGTTTGCACACGTATAGAGCACTATAACATGAGGGGGATATTCCATCATTGCTTCAGTGTGTACGTATTAAATACCGTAAATTAACGAATTCCTCAAGTGTACTGTGCATTAGAATATATCCCCTACAGGTGAGCTTTTTAGTAAACTTGGTACCACATCTAAGTTATTGTTTGTTCATGTGAACTTGTCACAAATTACCATAGAGGTCAGGTTCCCCTCACCAATGCAGTCACTGTGAGTTCAAGTTCAACCCATGCTGGTTTCCTCTCCTGCTGTGCTTGGGGAGGTCCACCTGCAACCTACGGATGGCCATGCCCTCCTATAAGTGAAGTGTTCTTGAGTACAGCGTAAAACACCGGTGAAATAAAGAAATTACCATGAAGTGGTCTTGTGGATATTAACATAATGGGAGAATTAAGCGGGATTTGCTGTGTAATGAGCCTGGTCATGGAGTTGATCTACTGTCTCCATGTGACAAAATATGACAGCATATATTCAACAGTGCAAGAGTAGTATAAGTATTGGGGATTCTGGACCACTTCTCGATACTGCAAGAAACGAAATAAAACAAAATGGGGTACTCTGATGACTCAGTGTCGCTGAATGTTTTCAGGATCAGCTGACCTGCTGGGGTACAGGCACTGCTGAGGACATCGTGCGTCCTTTCCTGGCCTAGAGAGGGAACAGATGAGCATAGGGGGACAGCGACGATATCTTTGTCTAGCCAATCACAGGACAGCATCACTCCCACCACAATACTCTCTACCCCCACATAACTGTGGTGTGCTGTCAACGTGAAAAACACGCCCACATTTCAAGCTTATTAGATCTATACACGGACTCAACAAGTGCTATACGTCTGATATTTTGTGTTAAAAAGCACGCACGGCTGGTTCAGTCCAGCAAAACCTCCTGCTGTGTTTTCTAGGACATGGTCTGTATGTGTTGATTGTCACATCGTGACAGTAGTAGTCATTTTGCACATTTACCTTTATTATCTCATTCTGTAACCAGGGTTAAGCCTCCTGCACAGAATTGCAAGCAGAAGTCCATGCTTGTAAATGTCTTGCTTGCAGTTTGTGTATATATATATATGCCTATATATATGAGAGTTAGCGCTGAGATGTTGGCACAAAGTATACACATACCCTCATTGCCCTGGTCATCATTTTCATGTTCATCTGGCCAGTAATGATTTACCCCCCATCCAAACGTGTACAAAGTTTCCATATGCTGCATTCTTAAGTTGCAGTTTGTAATAGACACTTCTCACGTAAAGTCAAATGAAAATTGGAGCAGCTCTGTTTTGATAGCCACCTTCAGGAAATTGAATTGTGCAGATGGTATGAAATAACATTTATTCTAATTCATGTAGACTTCAGTAGGAATCACTCACTGAATACCTGTGTCAAAGACAGGATTGGTGACCCAGTTCTGGTATACCGTTGGGTTCATACACATGTAAGCTACGTTCTCACTATGTACAGAATCGGTCCGCGGCCAGAACCGTATTGGTGAGCGATGAAGTTTTCGAAGAGTTGCATTCACAGAAATTCAGAGCACAGATTTTGGTGTCATGAGTAAATTTACTTCTTGAATAAACTGATCGTCATTTAGTTCAGCAATCGATCATAAGATAATATCCTTAGCAATCAACATGTAACTAGAAATTTACGAATAAATTACATCTTGCGTTGCTGCTTTTGTTTATGTTGACGTTAAGTAGCACACTAACTGGGTCATACAGTGGCCAGGTTTTGATGCAAGGTAAAGTAGGTAACCTGCCAAATGAAATACATGTAATTAAGTTGCTGTTTGCTTGCCCAACACAACGGCCAATCCGAGTCCTCACATCCATATTTTTTCTTACATGTTTGTAATTGCAGTCTCCATGATCAGGCAACAATTTATTCCTTTCCACGTTGTGAATCAGCAGTTGAGTGCGACCTGTACTTGTTCCCATTTTTAAATACTGAATGATGCTGATTGGTCAGTAGTGAAAATCTTTCACGATTTCTCTCCCCAGACCAGAAAAATCAGTCTGCAAGCCATCTGCCCAAATCCGGAGCCTGACATGAATTCAGCCCCGGTGTATGTGAACGGTTGTAATTTTTACTACTTCACCTGTTTGCCACAAAATCGGAATGGAATTCGTTACGACCCCCGGACCGTTTTCTGTGCCTAGTGTGGTCGTGGCTTTAGTCTGTACTGTCATCCCATGGTTATCCTACCACCTGTCTAGCCTCTCTACCCTTCTTCCTTTCCAACCCCACAAAATTTGAACTAGAGAATTCCCTCATCATATGGCAGTAGGCAGCACATGTACAGTTGTACTGATGAATGAGAACTGTCAGCGTATTTATATGTAGACATGATGTAGCATAGGTTTACCATGGCAGTAATCCCACGGTCACGTGGTTTGACTTATCCCATTGACTAGTTGAATTTGAGTAGTCAAGCAAAAATAGAACCAACATATTTCTCCAGCCGATTTGTCGAATTCTAAAAATTGTATGGAATCAAATTTGTCCTATTTTTGATAAAACTGCTGAATTTGACGAGTCAACATATTATACCATGGTGAACACGGCTTCAATTTTAACAAGCTTTGATTAGACAGCTTTGTAGATTTGCCTTTTTTTTTTTTTTTTTTTTTTTTTTTTCTTTTTGGAATCATTTGAATTCCTTAGATGAATCATTACAACTATTTTTGTTTTGTGCAGATGTTCTGTTTTCGTGACTGTATAGGAGGTGAACATACAAGTCAAGATTTCACAAAAGTAGTACAAGAACAGGAAAATATTACCAAATCCCGAGTCCATTTTGAGTCTTTCCACGAAAGCTATTGATTATAAGTGGCAGTTCATTGGTGTGAAGTTGGAGATTTTTGTGTAGTTAATCTGGAAGTGTAGAATGGACATACCGATGGCAGGTTCATAGTTTGAACAAAGTTTGTTATTTGGAGATTGTTCCTGGCTTGAACACAAAAGGGAGCATTATTGATATTGGTGAAATCTGAGGAGTACACCAACTTGTTGATAGACCTATCTATTTCAGACTCAGCTTGCGCTGTCTGTGGGTATGGTTTTCTCAGCCTTTGAAAACCTGCCAACATTGACATCATCATGCCTCTGGATCACTCTGGTCGCTGCAGGATGGCATGCTTTTTGCGTCATGTAGGACAAAATCATATGTATAATTAGTATCTTGCCTATTTTATTCTTCATTCCTTGACAATGCACACATCCTTATTATTTAGTTGTTTTTTTTTGGGGGGGGGAGGGGAGAATACGTGTATGTATATTTGGTTCCGCATCTGCAGAACAGTATTCAAGAATCACAATATGCACTCACTACTGCCTTGAGCTTGTGATTCTGCCAAGATGATGGCAAAGAGCCAACTTTGCTGTGAAGATGATGATGACAAATAGCCAACTTTACTGTGAAGATGATGATGACAAATAGCCAACTTTATTGTGCAGAAGATGGCAAATAGCCAACTTTACTGTGAGAATGATATCAAAGAAAGGCGCAGTGCAACTGTGCAGTCAATTGCGAATTCAATAAAACCTAATGGTCATTCAGTACTCCCACAGAAGAGGAAGTTAAACTAAACAAAGTGCGAAATTTTTCAGCAGCTACGATCTCTACAGCTGGGCCTTGTGCTGCGTTTTTTACTCGATCCATGTCAAGATTTTCTCCCCCTTGACCTGTACTTCAGTGATCTCTTGGAGTCCAAGAGACAAGGTGCATTTGTTGTTGTTGGCCGAGGTGTGTTTAATTTTTTTGTTTCCAATATGATATAGAGCTTATTCCGTAAATGTTGTACATTTTTTTCTTCCTTAAGTCAAATCTATTGGCACTTGTTCTGATTTTGTGAAATGGTGCAGAAATTGAATCTCTGTCTTAATTCTGTTCAATTGAGGTCATGTATTTTTTATTTTTTTTGTTGGGGGTGGGGGTGCAATTTTAGGTAAGTTGGTACATGTAGAGAGCGTTGAGTTCACCTTTTTATAACTTGCTGATTTTAAATTTTAAATATGCATTTTGCCAGAATCAATTGAGCTATTTCATATTACAGGCCAGTTAGCCACGATTTATTCATTTGGCCGTGTCCCTATTTAGCAAGAGGTATTTAAGTTAATTCTCTTCCCTGCTCTGATAAAAACTAGGCTGGGACGAGGCTTGGAGAAAAGTGCATGTGGCACGTAAGCTTCTGCACAGTTGGGAGGGAATCCAAGTTTGTGGTGTATGCTACATGTGGGATGTTGCACAAACCGTGATCAACTTTAACCCAAAGCCTCCTCTACACTTGGCTTTGTTTACAATAGGAACAATGACAACACAATAGTTGTTCCACTAAGTTGTGAACGATAAGGGAAAGTTACTCTTTCAAATGACGATGTCTGTATTTGTAATGGTTGGACATCCCATGGCAGCAGGACACGACAAAATGGAGACTGCAGCAAGACTTGGTGCCAAAAACAGGCCCAAGTTGAAATTGTACACAGCTTTGGACTAGTTCGTATAACTCAAGCTATCCAGTGCTGTGTAGATTTGATATCTATTACTTTCATTTCTACATCAATTTCATATCAACATCATCTAATTGCACATTGAAATTAAGATACATAATATCCGGCATAAAACTGTAGTATCCAGATACAAGTGACCCATTTGCCTATATAGCCTCTCAATATCCCATTTATTTGTTCTGTTTCTTTAATAATCAGAATAAACCATTTAGCATGACAGTAATTGGTGTTTGACTTTTTTCATCTCCTTGACAGTGAAAACATTCACTGTACAGTTTTTAGAGTATTCCTTCTGTTGGTGGACGTGTTTATGCCACATCTGACTGCTCCTGACATGAAGTAGATATGTCTGTCCATTTCCAGATAGAATTTTTACCTCAATAACCTCTCAATGGTCTGTGGTTTCCCAGGCACTCCTGGATTCTTCCACACATAAAACTGACAGTGTAAAACAACCTGAGCCATCAATCGATCTACTCTCAACATCTGTATACTGACGATGAACTGGTCTCTTGTGACTGGAAAGCCTATAAAAAAAACACAACTTTTGGACAATATTTTAATGAGTGCTTCCCCTGAACACAGCTCTTACGACTACTTGGCCAGTTTCTGAGATATATTTATGGAGCCCTTTGTTTATGGCTCTGCTAGACCACGCACATGTAGGTTTCTGCAGAATAAACTGTCCTGTCATAATGAATGTTTGTTCATAGGGACTCTTTGGTTTGTTTCATTCTACCTGTGCCAGGAGCTTTCCCTTTGCCGGCAAAGGAAACAAAACCCAATACCGAATCCACCTCGACCATATGGACTCTGTGGAAACCCGGAGTAGTCAGCATGAATTTTTCGGAGAGAATATTCACAGTTGTAAATTAACTACAGTTTAACCTGAACCAAGCATCGCACCAATAAGACGGCCGGCTTTCTGGTCTGTCGGGTCTGGTGTCGTTGATTTGACTCTTATGTCGTTAGATTCATATATACGGGAATACAAAACTGATGCAATGTGTTCATTATGTCTCCTCATCAACCCATTACCCAATTCTTCTCCCAATTAAATACAATATTGGACGCCACCTTGTACCAAAAGTGTTCTTTAAAAATACACCAAAACAGTTGGTGGTGGTAAATTCTGGACTTTATTTCCACATTAATTAAGACCTTAACATAAAACATTCCCTTTGACCACTTCTGAGGTACAAAGTTGGTCTGAGAACATACCGCAGTATGAGCAGGGTAACCCATTCAATGCACTTGCATCTAGAGGATCTTAACAACCAAAGCAATGTTTCGGCTCCCAGTTTTGCAAGTTGTTACTAGAAAAGTTGCAATGTAATGAAAGAAGCTAAGTTTGCCAGCGGTTTCTTGTACAAACTTGTCAGCGACGGCATGTCGACATGGTTCAGTGTGACATTCTAAAGGCTGTTGCACACCTAGAGAATTTTGTCAAAACAAAATTGGTTCTGATAACTTGAATTATCTGCAGCTGACATTTGGAGCAATTACACCACGAGAGAAAAAATCTTCTCACATCAGACTTTAGATATGACGCAACAAAATCTTAACTGCTGCGTATGGTGTGCGTTTTACTAGCGATAAAATGATCTACGAAAAACATCAGTAAACTGATGAAAAATTGTTGCCATAAGTAAAGCCATATATACTGCTTCGTGATGGAAAATAAAGTCATGACAGATATTTGTGATGATCATGTCACAATGTATGCCTTTGGGCTTTCTCACCACAAAATCATTTCTGGCCAAACTGCAAAAATAACCTGCATCAAAATTGTGTTAGAGTACATAGGTCTTCAGGTCTACATGTATTTTGACCTTGAGTCAGGAAACATTGCTTTAGTTTTGATGCCATATACTGTACACGTTCCAACACAGAAGGTGTGGGTCCATTTCTTTGAAACACTGTACATATATATGTTACATGCTAGCCCATACAATAAAGTTCACAAAAACTACTTATTAAACTTATTTATCTGCTGAAATTTCATGGACAGTCTGAAGAAAATTTTACAGCCATCATGAAAGATCTCTAATACTGGACAAAATTTGTTTTGAAAAGTTCCAGCTGTTTTTTGGAAGTTATTTATCAGTGATTTCCCAAAAGACATTTGCATAGCCACTGGACGACAGATGTTTTCAATCTCTTGCATCTCCTTTCGTAACATAGTAATAAAAATCCAGACACATCCCATTATTGAAGAGCCGGCCTGTTTACCCAGGATACCCCAGAGATCTAAAAATCTACAGAAATAATATCTTCAGATCCACTTGGTTAAAATGCACTAACATGGTATCAATTCCCACGGTAAGTTTTCAAACAATGAGCAATATTACAATCTAGTTCACTTTGTGGAACATTTTGACACCAGGTCCTGTTCCTGACCTTGTCAAACGAGGTAAAGTTGCACACGACTGAAACGACTTGCATATCTGAAAAAACTTTGCTTCATAATCTCCACTTTATAGATGACCAATCTCCAGTCAACATTTCCAAGGTAACTAAAATATCGCTTTTTCCACTGCTGAATGATATAAATAATAGATAAGTTAGTTGTTGAGGTGTCCAATTTACGCAAGTCAGAATCCAACCAGGGAAGGGTCCTTGCTGGAAGTAAATGGACATCAGACAAGAGATACACTTTGGAGTAGCCTGTCATGAAGAATAGCCAAGGCTAAGTCAATTACGTTGTCTGTCATGTCGTATATGCCCTCTTGCCTGGGAGGAGAAATCAGCTTGAAAGAATCTACAAAAGTCGAAAAACATTCTCATAAAAGCCTTTTGATTTCTGAAAGAACATGTATACATCACATGAATAAACAGAACCTACACTTGATGTTAACATATTTTGAGCACAACATTTACCACTGAATCAGAGCCTTTACTGTGTTTTATACTCAAATAAAATAGAATAAGAAAATCGTCAGAGCTCGGGGGCTGATTCCTAAGTCGTCTTCAGTAAAAACTTGACATAGGATTACTTTTGTGCCCTAGAAATTTGGACCACTATGTGACCAAACACTATGCACTGTGCCATGGCTCACGATTTTCACTCAGTCCATAAATGGCTGTGAAGAGTCGGCCAATGTTCCCCAAGTGATCATAGGTTCAGTTAACTGTAACTACTATGTCAACATGTTATCTTTAATATGTGCATCTGTTGTAGTTACGGTGAGCTTAGTCTACTGTGACTGTTGACCAGGCCGAGCCCAGTGGAGAACACTGTCAGGGAAATAAATGTGTGATGCCCCCAAGGGAGACCATTGCAGACAAATGTGTGATACTCCCAAAGGAGGCAATTGTGAGAAAATGTGTGATACCACAGTGGATAACACTGTACAGTAAATGTGTGATGCCCCCAAGGGAGGCAATTGTAAGAAAATGTGTGATTCCACAGTGGAGAACATTGTAAGGGTAATGTGTGAGCCCCCAAGGGAGATAATTGTAGGAAGATTTGTGATACCACAGTGCAGACCCCTGTATTTATTTATTTATTTGACTGGTGTTTTACTCCATACTCAAGAATATTTCACTTATACGCCAGCATTATGTGACCACATTATGTGGTCAGCATTATGGTGGCAGGAAACTGGGCAGAGCCTGGGGGAAACCCAAAACCATCCGCCAGTTGCTGGCAGACCTTCCCACATATTGCCAGAAACAAAACCTGCATGAGCTGGACTTGAACTCACATCGACCGCACTGGTGAGAGGCACTGATTCATTGTGCTGCGCTGGTGTGCTAACCGACTGAGCCAAGGAGGCCCGGAGACCCCGTAAGTAAAATGTGCGATACCTCCAAGGGAGACCATTGTAGGAAAATGTGTGATACCACAGTGGAGACCACTACAAGGGAAACGTGCGATACCATTGTAGGAAAGGTGATACCACAGTGGAGAACACTGTAAGGAAAATACGATACCCCAAGGAAAGATCAGTACAGGAATAGTAAGAAAAACATGTCGTATTCTTCAGGCAAATCATTTCCACCCACCTCTTCCACCAGTCCTGCCGCTATTGTCAGTCCACTGCTTCGTAACATGAATCGTCCCAGATCTTTAAAATCCTTGTACAGTTCTATACACACCGGTCTCTCCAGTTCCAACTCGATCACAGCATTGCTATTTTTGGTCAGACACCTGCAAGTGCATACAGTATTGACAGACACATGATCTGAAAGATTGAAATCCTGACCTTTTTAGAAGCTATACTGTTAGGCACAGTAAGGTAGATAAATATATATATATATATATAAACAAAATTACACTTCAAAGGAACAGTTCACTTCATCACAAAAATAAAGGAAATCATACATGATCACTTAAACCATATGCAAGGACAAATTTGAAAGCTGGTTATAATTTTCATCAGCTAATGTTTTTCAGGCATTCTAAATACAGTATCACCAGTTCTTTGAATAAGTCCAACTTACTTGGGTCGTTTTTTCACCACCTCTCCTGAGGTTTTGTGCAGCTGACAGAGGAGGCGTTTAATCACAGCTGGTTCACTTAGGGACTGGTAATGGAACACCACCTGAAACACAAGGAGTATGATGTTCACTTTAGGACTGGTAATGGTATACCACCTGAAACACAAGGAAGTATGATGTTCACTTAGGGACTGGTAATGAAATACCACCAGAAACACAAGGAGTATGATGTTCACTTCAGGACTGGTAATGGTATACCACCTGAAACACAAGGAAGTATGATGTTCACTTAGGGACTGGTAATGAAATACCACTAGAAACACAAGGAGTATGATGTTCACTTTAGGACTGGTAATGGTATACCACCTGAAACACAAGGAGTATGATGTTCACTTTAGGACTGGTAATGGTATACCACCTGAAACACAAGGGAGTATGATGTTCACTTAGGGACTGGTAATGAAATACCACCAGAAACACAAGGAGTATGATGTTCACTTTAGGACTGGTAATGGTATACCACCTGAAACACAAGGAAGTATGATGTTCACTTAGGGACTGGTAATGAAATACCACTAGAAACACAAGGAGTATGATATTCACTTTAGGACTGGTAATGGTATACCACCTGAAACACAAGGAGTATGATGTTCACTTAGGGACTGGCAATGAAATACCACCACAAACACAAGGAGCATGATGTTCACTTTAGGACTGGTAATGGTATACCACCTGAAACACAAGGAAGTATGATGTTCACTTAGGGACTGGTAATGGTATACCACCTGAAACACAAGGAGTATGATGTTCACTTTTGGACTGGTAATGGTATACCACCTGAAACACAAGGAAGTATGATGTTCACTTAGGGACTGGTAATGAAATACCACCACAAACACAAGGAGTATGATGTTCACTTTTGGACTGGTAATGGTATACCACCTGAAACACAAGGAGTATGATGTTCACTTAGGGACTGGTAATGAAACATCACCTGAAACACAAGGAGTATGATGGAATACCACCCGAAACACAAGGAGTATCATGGAATACCACCCGAAACACAAGGAGTATGATGTTCACTTTATAGTGACTGGTAATGAAATACCAACAGAAACAGAAGAAGTAAGATGAACAAATAACAAGACATGTCTGTAGCATATAAGATTTTGGCAAATTGTTCTGTGTATCTTTGAATGGTGTAGTATTTTTTTTACTTAGACACAAGAGCTCAGCCTATGATTAATTATAGAACAGCCCGGCACAATATTTGTTTTCAAATCTTTTGTTCATACGCCACAGATCATTTCTACAGCCTTGTTTTCAGTGAAACAAAGACGCTGTGAAACTAAAAGAAATATGGGGGAGGGGGGAGACTGAATACTTACAGGATAGCCTTTGGTTAACGGCAGAGGGATGTTGAATATCACTACTCGGGCCCTGATTAATGTAGCGCTGTGTATTGGGTTGGCCGGATCACATAATATACTACCTGAAAGTACACAGAACATTTAGCTCATTTGAGCCATATTTTATGCTACAACTACAGTACTATCCCAAGAGAAATCCTCAGATAATTTCCATACGCTACTAACAAATTTTGTTTTGTAAATCCTCTGTACTCCAAAAAAATTTATCCTTAATAGCCTAGGTCAGTGTAATTTATTTGTTTATTTTCTTCATTGGTGTTTTACGTCATACTCAAGAATATTTCACTCATGTACTTAATGGTGGCCAGCATTATGGTGGGAGGAAACCAGGCAGAGCCCAATGGAAACCCACGATCATCTGAGCTGGGCATGAACTCAAACGACTGCATCGGTGAGAGGCACGGGGTCATAATGTCGCACAGGCGCGCCAAGCCCCTCAGCCATAGGTTAGCGTCAAAATTTCAACAAAAATGATAGGCCTACTAGTCCACCAATGGCTGTTTTTAAACACTGGAATGCCAAAACATGCATGTTTGAATGACAGCTGGTTAGACTGTGTTAACATGATTAAGCCGTAAACTCTTGTTTAACTCTTACCTACAGTGACTTTATTGATGTCTACACCGGTGATGGTAATGCCTACATGGTCACCTGCAAACCCATAGCTTGAGGCCTCGTTCTCAATAAAAACCCCCTTGGCAGTGCCCAATTCCCCGGCGGGCATCACCAGGACTTTGTCCCCGTTCTGTACGGTCCCGGACTCCACTCGGCCGGATACAGTAAAACCGCTGCCCATGCCTTTAAAAATGTCCCCCACGCAGAGTCGGAATGGTCGGTCAATGGGCCGGACAGGTGGGCGGAACTGATCTGTCACACGCAAAAATACAGCAGCATACATCACCTGGGAAATCTGATAAGTGAGCAATCTGGCAATTAGGCAATCTGGTAACATAGCAATTCTGCTTATTAGCCAATCTAGTATCCAGGAAATCTAATTACTAACCAGTCTACAGCAGCACACATACCCTGAGCAATCTGGTAACTGAGCAATCTGTTAACTATTACTAGGCAATTTGGTAACTGAGCAATCTAGTAACTGAGCAATCTAGTAACTGAGCAACCTGGTCACTGAGCACTCTGGTAGTTAGCCAATCTGATGACTTGCCAATTTAGTAACTAGCCAATCTGGTAACTGAGCAATCTGGTAAGTAGCCAACCTAGTAACTCAGCAATCTGGTAACTAGACAATCTGGTATCTGATCACTCCATGGACTAGCCAACCTGGTAACTGAGCAATCTAGTAACTGAGTAATTTGGTAACTAGCAAATCTGGTCACTGAGCACTCTGGTAGTTAGCCAATCTGATGACTTGCCAATTTAGTAACTAGCAAATCTGGTAACTGAACAACCTGTTAACTAGCCAATCTGGTAACTGAGCAATCTAGTAACTAGCCAATCTGGTAACTGAACAATCCGGTACCTACCCAATCTGGGAACTAAGCCAACTAGAAACTGGGCAATTGCTCCAACCAGTAACAGAGGTCAGCTGCATTAGACACTAAAACTGGATGAGCTGGAATTATTTGACTGACGGATTTATTTGATTGCTGGCACTGATTTAATGCCACACTTAAGAATTTTTCACTTATACAATGGAGGCAAGTTTTATTGGAGGGGATGAAACCACCAAGCAAGTTCATGAGAAACCTTACAATGTGTGATATACAAATATGCACAGACTAGTGATGGAAGAAAGTGGTCTTCAGCACACGTCAAAATGCCCAAATGGCACATAGCTGTCACCAAGCCTTCACCACAAGACCAGCAGACTTGTTTGAGCGGCATTTAGAAGTTGGGTTGGAAGTACACAAGGCAAGCCTTTCTTATGGATATACAACTTCTTGGTTTATTAACACGATGTTTCGATGTAGATACTAACATCGTTATCAAGTGATCACTATATCAAAATGTTGTGTTATTAAACCAAGAAGCTGTATATCCATGAGGAAGACCTGTCTTGTGTAAGACCAGCAGAATCTACAAATCTCGATTCAAGGTCAAGTTTGAACCCACGCCATGAGTATCTTAATGACTGAAAGGCAGGCAACTTAACAAATCAGTCATGGCACACTTCATTAACACCTGGTCTTAAATCTACCTGCAGTTACTTCACAGTTACTCATCTCAAGTAAACACCACACTTTTCATACATCTCCTGAAGAACACCTAGAGTCAAGCTAGCAGGAGCTGCTCTCACAAGAGGATCTGCTTTGATATAAAGGACCTCCTATCTGTCGGGAAAATGGCCACTGAGAAAATGAGTCCAGCCCTCTCACCAATGAACACATTGTGACATGCCTGCAAGTAAATCACCTATCTAGTGAAGTCCCACTGTATCAGGGAGTGTTACCTATCTGTTTCAGTAAGGTTGTCCCGGTGAACCAGGCAGATAATCTGGGTTCCTGCACAGGTCGCGTAAGGTTCTCACCGCTGAGCCCGCTACATGGGATGTATGACAAGTCAGAGTCTTTAAAACCCGCTTGTTTGAGAAACTGACTCATCTTTTTGACAATTTCATCAAAGCGTGTTTGAGACCAGTCCACGGTGTCCATTTTGTTGATTGCCACAATCAACTGAGACACTCCTGCAAGAGAGGTTGGCATCAACAGTAAATACTCCAAATGTCAGCAGTGACGATCTGAAAGCAGCCTTAGTTTGAGGCAAAAGTACATGAATGAATGATAATGGCTTAATGCCATGTCAGAAATATTTCAGGTATATCCTGGGGAGAATGTTCATGAATGACTAAGGTACACACTCCTGTGGAATTTACTTATTGTTCAAGTAGATTTCTTGAATCCTTTGGACATGGTGAAAAACCAACTAATATTTTTCCACTGTCCCATGATCACCTTATAGACACACCACAGGCAAACCAATGGCGGGCAAGTGGCTCACCAAAAATGGCCTACCTGTGGGCTACTCTGATTTATTCATTTATTTGACTTTCAACCAATGTCATACTCAAGAATTTTAATATCTCACGCCAGATCTCCGAAACTTATGTATGGATCAAGCAGGTTTTCAAACTTGGTCTGAGGCCAAAACATGAATGCACATACAAAGTTTTATCCAAACTGGAATAATTTCATTTCTATAAACTGGTGGCCAGTTTCATGGGTGAAGGAAACTGGAGTGCTCAGCATAAAGTACCCACCTTTGGCAAGTTATTGTTAAACTGGTGGGAGACAAAGTGGTCTTCAACTAACACTAGACTGCAAAAACAGCCACATAACTGTGTGTTGCCTCCAAGACCCCACAAGCCAAGGCTGAGGCTATACCCGTGATTTTTTTCAAAATATCCATATTCGCTAATCAAATCAAAATTTCTCTATTTACAAAGAATATATGTAGCTCAAATTATTGCCTTTTCAAAAATGTCACCACTTGTTCCTGTACTACATGTATTTATAGTGTTAAAATGATTCTAAATTTTGAAACAGTTTTACAGCAACTTTATTATGAGTTTTTGGAATTTTGTTCCATTTGGAATGGTAACCCATGCGCAGAAGGGGTCAGTATTTTGTGAAAGGTCAATATTTTCAGCTGTTTGAAACAGCAAAAATTGGATTACATCTGGTCTAATAAATTTTTGGCCAAAAATCTGTAAGATAGTCTCTTTAACAAATACCTCATGTGTATCAAATGAAAGACAAGCATCTTTAACCACTCAGCCTTGACCCACTTTTCAGGAAATTTGCGTCTGGCTCATGCAGTAAATTTGCTTCTTCATGTCATCAAATGCGAATACAGTTACCAAATAAAAGTTGTTCACGCATATGGAATCATAAATCACAATCCTCACCCAGGGATCTGACCAGGAGAGCATGCTCTCGTGTCTGACCACCGGTTTCGAATCCCGTCTCAAACTCTCCCCGCGTGGCGTTGACCACTAAAATCCCCACATCAGCCTGGGCAGCGCCTGTAACATCCACAAATATATGACATCAATACCCTCTATCAAGCACAAGTGTGGAAAAATTTTTTTAGTGTTTTATTAATGTGTTTGATTTTAACTGCCAGTCATGTTCTTTTTTTTTTTTTTTTTTTTTTTTCAACTGGCTTTGCCAAGATAAAACACCTGACTTAAGATGGACACACATTCTGCCCAAACCAGCTTACATGGGAGACAAAGTTCACACATATATTTGACACTTGTCATCTGCAAACACAGTCTACCTGTGATCATATTTGACACTTGCCATCCGCAAACACAGTCTACCTGTGATCATATTGGGGATGAAATCCTTATGTCCCGGAGCATCGAGCAGCGTCACCGTTTTAGTGTCCGTCTGGAAACACGTCTGAGCCACGTCCATTGTCACACCCCGTGACCTAAAACACAGAGCAGCCCTTTTACAGCAGAGTTTTCCCTGACATTGTCACTTCAAATGTGAAGCCAGTTAGGGGCAAGGGTTGAAAAAGACAGAGAGAGCAACACGCTTTCAGTGTATACCGTCCTACTGGATGTGGCATATGGTAACTTTACACCATGAAAAGTAATGTGTTTTTGAACTTGTTTTTGTAGTTTTTAGATCATGACATGTTCTAATGTATGTGAGTACAGTTTCTCAGCCTTCATCCTAAGGGGAAAAAATGGCTTTACAAGGTTTTATATTTATCGGCTCTGAGCGCAGAGAGCAACAGATAATGAGCTACTGGTACATGAAAGCCAAAGACGCAGATGGTGAAGCAGAACATTGTCAAAACAAACATTAGACGTATAACAGAGAAGTGGGGTGGGGAAACAATGAAGAGTAGACTACACCTATCAAATAAACAAGAGTCAGGAGAACCCAGCAGCTTGCTGACAACTGCTTCAGTACAGACTGCAGCTTATTTACATGACTGGACATTACGCTGTAATATCCAGCTAATAAATACATGAATTTCCCAGCTCCTTTCTTCATTACCTCTCCTCTTCAGTCTCATCCAAAACCCATGCGTATGCAAATGAGCCTTTGCCCACTTTCCTGGCTTCCTGCTCATATTTATGCATAGTCCTCTTATTGACAGCTCCTAACTGATACAGCAAATGTCCCATCAATGTGCTCTTCCCAGCGTCCACATGACCTGAAACACAACAATACAAAAACAATGCAAATATGCGACAGATAGAAATTAAAAAGTCGAGAGTCATGATTTTCTAAAGGCACAACTAGACAATTTTGTCACAGGTAAGTTTTTTTTGCATTACGAAGTAGCAGTCATGTGATGTAGCTTTGGGCAGGTGACATTATAACAATTTATGCGTTTTTTCTGCTTCTGATTGAAGGATTTGGCATTAGTATTAAATACAAAATCACAAACCTATAACAACAAGATTGATGAGATCCTTCCCTTCCTGTCGTTTTGTGTACTCCTCCATCATTCTGGCTCGATCCTGTCTATTTCTGGCAAAAGCAAGAGGAGAAAAATAAAAAAATGACAGATTTAGTTACTTATTTTATGTACAGACCACTCATGTATATCAATTCTGCTAAAATTTGAAAATGTGAAATCTATTACATAGGTAATCCAAGTCATTATACAACTTGTACCAATTACACAAAGATACTTCATGACAAACACTCATAACTCATGAGTCATGACCAAATCCATGAACAACCAAAAAGGGATTTTTCAATTTCATGACTTTTTCATGAAAATTCACGACTGTGACATTTATGAATGACTATTCAGTTTTCTTCATGACTGTGGAAACCTAGATTACAATTATTATTTTCATATAAGCAAACATGTAATAATACAATTCTTTCACAAGTAACCCAGTGCAATGAAGTTGACAAAGTGACTTGTTTAGAAATAGGCTGAGAATACATGTAAAGTACATATAAAACTGTCACTCAAACAACAAATGTTTTTACAGATACATGTACCAAAAGCGGGACCTCCGTGGCTCAGTCGGCTAGCGAGCTATCGCAGCGCAATGACCCAAAGTCTCCCACCAGTGCTGTGAGTTCAAGACCACCTCATGCTGGCTTTCTCTCCGGCCGTAAGTGGGAAGGTCTGCCAGCAACCTGCGGATGGTCGTGGGTTTCCTGCGGGCTCTGCCCGGTTTCCTCCCACAATAATGCTGGCTGCCGTCGTATAAGTGAAATATACTTGAGTACGGTGTAAAACACTAATCAAATAAATAAATAAATAAATGTACCAAAAGCTAGAATTTGTCATTATATCAACGCTGAATACATGTACATGCCACCAAGTGGCAAAAACCAAACAAACTTTGATGATTTCGGGATAGCTCCAGCAGACTTGTCACCATCTCCATCTTTCTGCGGGGTTGCTATGTCAACAATCTCAGGAGGAGGCTCCATTGATAACGAGGCCAGCTTTGTACTTGTGTCATTCTCTGCACAAAAAATCAGATATTGTAAAAAAAAAAAAAAACCATAGGAGACGTATGTGGAATTTTGAAATTATTTTAAATTTCTTAGGTTTAAGAAGGTTGGAAAGATGGAACAATCTGCAAAAAACCAACACACATTATAAAGTACCAGGGGCCACTACAACAAACCAACTTCTGACTTCTGCTAAAATTTGAAATGCCATTTAAAACTTATTATTGAGGCCTAGAAATTAAAGTCACACCTGCTCAATGCAATCTGAAGACAAATATGTCAAAATCTCTGCACCAAAAACCAAACACTGTGACAACATGTTAAGTTTTGACTGGAGTCAGAAGTGGCTTTGTGGAATTGGGCCCCTGCACTTGACAAGCTTTCAGACATAACAGCAGAGCCAAGCCAGATGGGGCTGCATATATACACCTCAGTGACAACCGTACTGGTCAGAGAACTGAATTCCTGACATCATGTCTTACGTACAAAGTAACTCAGCGAAACACAAACACAATATCAAAACACTGTGATGCCACAATAGAGATTTGTGCCATCATATGAAGAGTTAGTCCCAATACTCTTCTCTGCTTTTCAGGCAAATGAATTGTTTTTAATGGTGGACCCTGGCTCCCTAAGATAAAGAACTGCATTTTAATGCATTATGGAACTAGATGATGGGCAGTACTGCATTTGCTCTAAAATTCATGTAAAAAATTTTCGAGGTAAATAATAATTCTGCGTGTGAAATTTACATATTTCCAATGGGACATCATCCTAAATTCCACACAAACTTTACATGTTACTGAGATCAATGGAACTTTATGAATCAAACTTTAATAATAATACAACTGGATCATACTCAAGATTTTTGCCAGACATTCACTTGTTCCAGCTTTACTACGGTTTTCACATAGGTATTAAAACAACGGAAGGAAGACAACTAACCTGAATCTTTGGCGAGCTTCTTGTCATTCTGCGTGGTGATGACTTTGGAGAAGTCTGCCGCTTTGGCCGCAGTACCATCGTTAGCTTTGACCGTCACCACACGAGGCTGCGGATCCTTGAGAGTGACCACAGGGGGTGAAGGGGCAAAGGCCGAAGCTGTTGATGGGAATCAAGAATGGTTAATCTCCTCGTTATCTTAAACAGCATTATCATATTTATTGGGATAAACTGGCTGAAGGGCATCCTTAAGAATTTTTCACTTATACATGTACAATCGAAGTCAGTGGAGGAAACCAGAGTGCCTGCGGTAAACCACTGACCCACTAAACTGGCAAGTTAATGATACAGGCTCAAGAATGTTTTCTCTCAACAGTGGCGGTCAGTTTCATGGGTAGAGAAACTCAGAATGCCCTGGGTAAATGAACAACCTTTGGTAAGCTGGTGTACATAGTTGCATGCCATATTGGTGGAAAACAAGACGTCTTCAATGAGTGTACGAGAGTACAAATGGCCACTGGTGCACATTCAATCACTTAATAAGACTGCAAGGCTCTTACAGACCTTAAAAGCAGGGAATTCACAATTCTCTGAGTGCCTTAACGTTTAATATGATCGGTACATCATTACTCGCTGAACTTCATTTGTATCTGGACAAGGAGGACGGAAAATGTATTGTTGTCAAACTGAATATACAGACTGATTGATGTTTATTGTCAGATTCAAGACTTCACGAAGTGTGGATTGGATTTTCACATTCAAATGGACACAAACGACATGGTCTTGTTCCCTAACTTTTACACATCTGCCAACACCACTAACCAACATTATACCTCATGTATGTTTCTCTTCACCTTATTGAATAAAATCAAGCTAAGCAATTCAGGATGCTGCACCCAGTGCTCTCGTTTGCATGAAGAGAAGTAACGAATCATTGTCAGCCATGCTACATCTCATTTATTTTTTTGGTCCAGTTGTGAGTTATGTCCCTTTGTACTCAATTTCGCTTGTCGTTCTCTGTCAGTTTCACAAGTACATTCTGTCTGGCGTATATCTAACAGAGCAGAAACCAATATGCTGTCATATTTAAGCTATGTGGTGTAACAAAACAACTATAAATACAGGTTGCAGCATGGAACGATGTGATTTGCTGGCTCTCAACAGTTGATGTACAACTCACGATGCGCTTGTTGTAAATATTAACAAGTGAAATCGCTGATTTATAATGCCAAATCTCATGAAAACGGTTTCATTTTGCAGTAATATTAGTTCTGGTCACAAATCAAATTCCGCATCATTCTGCCAAATCAATCTTATAGTAGGCCCATTAAAAAATAAGGAACTCTAAAAATACATCTACTCAATGGGTACAGCTACAGGATGACCAGTACGTCCCTTCAATTCTAGTTTCCTCAATTTGCTGTCCGTCAAGCCAATTAGAAGTCCTACTGACATTTTGTTTTGATACATCTAAATTCCCCTTCACCTAACTTATGCATAATGGCACCTGAAACATTTCTGTTGATGAATGCTGATCTCAAGTCCAAATGAGGACATACTGACCACGATGAGCCTAACAAGTCCATACATGTGGCATGGGATCAAACAGTTGAACTCTGAGAGGTGGCAGTCATGTGAAGCTAGCAGAGAGCATGGTGCTCCGGCATATTTTAAAACATTTCACTTATCTGATATTACTGAATTTATTCTGATAATAGAGCTATGTGATCTCACCTCAGATTAGATCAGATTAACCCTCAGATTAACCCCAGTAAGAGTTGAATTTTGAAACAGGAGACCCCACTGGTCACTGGTTAGAAGATGACAACTGACTGAGTCAGATCTCAGCAGAGTATAATATGCAAAATCTGATTTGGACAAGTTTCACTGTTTATTGAAGATACAAGATCATTTGAATTTCTTAAAAAGCAATACATGTATATACAATAACGGTGACATTACAGACAACATATGTGTCATTAAAAGTTCGCACCACGTTACCAATATTACGATACTAAGCTTTTTACTGGTCAGGGACAATTGGGCTATTGTAAAAATGGTGCTTTAGATGCATCACTTAGTGACAACACTATGACACTGAAATTCAATACTTACACTGTCTACAGCAGGTGCTCTAAATACTACACTTGTACCTTTATAGGTAGAAGTCTAAAAAGACTGTGAGTCGGCAGACTAATTTTTTTCACAATATGGTGAAGTGTACACATTAATCATTAAAAATTGAGTTGAGTAGGAAAATATAACAATAAATGTACTGCACAATTTTCCACATCAAGTTACAAAACCACGGAAGCTTCTGCACATAAAAAAAGTAAGGTCCTTAGGGTGTACAATTTGGATGCCATCTGAATTCCCATGAGACTAATTCTCACATATCAACCACCAATAGCTGCTTCAAATATCAACATGATTATTAATTCACACACATATGTTAGTTTCATTTCATTTTTGATTGTACTCTAGAATTTCACTATCATACACACAGCTCCATTGATAAAACCAAATTATTGTACCACACAGCAAACCGTTAAAATAATTAGAGCATGCTCTCAATCTGTGCTGAAACATTTACAGCAACAATCTATACATTATTTTCCCACAACCTGAATTGGAGTTGATATAATAAAAAGTTACTGGAACAAGCAAACATTCAATGACACTTATTCAGGGAATGAAATTCATACCATGTATTAGTTTACAGCCAATGATTACAAGCTGCTTTGATAATTGTAAACAGACAGTAACTTTTTTTTCCCCCTGCAGCTGCATTAAATGCAATACATAAAACTTTTCAACATTTTGACTAATGTGGTGAATTAAAATATCTATTTTCAAATGGAATCAAAAGTAATATCTGTACTCTCAACTGCCCGTGCTCAAAAAACACGTGGATAGAAATTAAAAAAAAAAAAAAAAAAGACATAAAGCAATCCGTACATGTCACAGGAAACACAATGATAAATATCAGTCCACCTGAGGGCTATCCATGTCATCATATAGTAGACATAGCTGCCGTATATACATTTGAAGGTAGATTTGGCTTCCTTCACAAGAAAACGTTATAAAAATAATTATACACAAATGTTACCGAGTGCACATTTACATAACCAATCTGCTGCCGAGAATACTCAACTACTTGTTTAACAAAGGAATTTGTGCAAGTGCAATTTATGAACATTGGTAATTTTATCATGAAAACAAGTTTACAGCCACTGGCATGATTGATTAATTTCCGGGCTTTACAAAAGTATTCCCGAGAAAGCCCTCTAAATGGGCCTCATCACCATGCTATACCTATATAAACATATAGGTATATAAACATATACATATATAAACATATAGGTGAGTCTGAAGAGCGAATGAACTGAATGGCCTATAATCTCATGTCCACCTGATTTTTTGATTGTTTGAAGAGGGGGGATGGCGACTGATGGCCTTGGCACTGTAATGTCACAGTCTTTGTATAAGGCACTGATAATGCCATTCTATAAGCTCAGAGATACCTGGTGTATATACGGATACTCTCTCATGACCTATTCTGCCATTTCCCTCAGCAGGAAATCCATGAATCACTTTTAAAGGTGACATACATCTAAACCTTAAGAAAGAGAGCATAACATTATTATCATTCTGACTGGCACACCTGTGGGAGTACAGGTAACCAGTTCTGGCTCAGGTAACTGTTGGTGTCATTTCAGAGCTTAAGTGCATGAAACAGGGCTTCAGCTTCAACAACTAGGTACTTTTTCCCCATGATGAAATGCAAGCATTTGTCATTCTCCCCACACTCCACCCCCCACTTTATAGTGGGTATATTTAAATCTGCTCACAAACACTGAAACATGCATAAGTTTCTCTGTAAACAGTGACTGCTTTTGCAATGTAAGCTATATGTATAGAGTATTTATGTCAGCGGCTTGCTGCTTAGGGCTGAAAATGCCTGCTCTTGTTTGGCCTTCACTTGGTCATCTGGTGACGGGGTGGAGAAATCAAACCTCACACATGCCCCACTGTCAGTAGGTGGGGAAGGCTGTCTGGGACATTGTTTAGCCTGCCTAGCGTAGCTGAATGATGGGAAACGCGAGCCTAGTGACACACGCACCCGAGATTTGAGCAACAACTGTGCTACCACACCTCCAAACGGAGATGGAAGTGCTTTCACCTCATTGGGTGCTTGAATTTCATGAATGTCAAAGGTCAACTGAGTTTCCAGCTGCTTGAGGTCAGTGGCCTCAGCTGTCTTGTCCTTCCATCTATCCTCCATTACAAGAGTATCCTCTGCTTCATCGACAGCCATTGCTACAGAGTTCTTTTCTTTGGTGGGTTTTGAAGCCAGCAATGCTTTAGTCAGATCAATGCCTTTGGTACTGGAGGCTGAGTTTCCTGAGGGTAATTTCTGTTTGGAATGTGACGAGTTCCCACCACTGGCTGAACTTACAGCCACTCGACTTGGATCAGATATGGAACTTTTTCCCTTGTGTGGAACTGGCTTGGCAACCTCTTTTGTCAGCTGGGGAACTCCACTCTTAACATAGGGAATCTGATTGGACAATTCAGGCACTGCATTTGAGGATTTTTTGGTATGTAAACTAGCCAATCCAGCCAAAGACACTGATTTGCTGGAGCAGCTATTTCCATTATTTGCCAAGCCAACTTCCTTTTTACCATGCTGACTGCTCAACTCTGCTAATGAAAGTTTAGACATTTTCAAGGGAACCTCTTCTCCGCTCAAATTTGCTGGTTTAGATTTCCCACGAGAAACTTGCAGTGTCATTTTACCTTCATCTGTTTTGCCCAAGAGTGGCTTGCTTTGCTGAGAGCTGTGCCTGTTGGCCAAATCTGTCAGGGACAACTTTTCTAACCCCGAGTTCAAACTGTTTGAAGACAGTACCATTGATTTCCCTTCATGTTTCCTTGCCAATTCTGCAAGACTTTGCTTCTCTGTCTGCTTTACTGTTTTTGTATCATGCTTACTTACTTTTTCTGTAGCCTTCAAGGAAAGGATTGGAGGAGGTTTTTCTTTCATAACTAGACGATTTGAAACAAGATTTGGAATGTCAGCGTTTTTTGGAGGGCTTCTGGAGTCCACTACAGCCTTTTTCAACATGGTTAATGGGCTTTCAAACTGAAACACCCTATTCCCAATTGAAACTGAACTATTTTTGTTACATTGGCTTTTGCTTGAATGCAAGTTAGTATAATCTTGATAGCACAATGGTGGCATAGTTTGGTGTGACTCGGAATCCGAGTCATTTGAACAATCAGAATGATCATCTCCTTACCTTACCATAGCCAAAAGATGAGATCAAATGAGGGTCACACAGAGAGGTTGCCGTTCAGAGATGAGGGTCACAGGGGGTGTTCAAATCCAGCAGTCAGGGAGGGTCACGCAAAGGGGAAGAAGAAAAAAAAAGGCAAACTGTTAGTGATCAGCCGTGACACATTTCAGATGTAACTCACAAAATAACACAAGAATGCCAAACGAGTGAACCTTACAAACTTCTTACACTAATGATGATTTTTTAAAAACTGTTTTATCCTATACTGAAATTTTCTAAAGCAATAATAAAGAGGCAATTCACAGTGTTCTTTCAGCTCAAATCTGTTAGAATTATATCTCTTCTGCCTCTATCCTTTTACTGAACAGTTAGGCAAAGTTTCACACCTTGTGACCGAGCTCTCCTATTCTGCCGTGGCTCACGCTGGGGTTTTGGAGCATCTGAGTGAAGAAAAAGATACTTCACTATAACAACAAGTACATGTGAAAGGTATATAAGGAAATGAATGAATCACAGTAGCTTCACATCACATCTGGGTGTATCAATGCAGATACGGTATCTAGTTTTTCAACTCAAAGGATGCTGAAGCAATGAAAACGGTAACAATGTTTCAGATATTCCAAAGGAATTATGTATACCTACGCTTATGAATTGCATTATGGTCAAAACAGAGTTCTTCCGCTACACACAAATCAATTACTTATACATGTACAGTCAAACCTGCCGTATGCAGCCAATTAAGGGAAACGAAAAAAAGTGGCCACATACGACAGGTGGACACACAAGACAGGTTGAGTAAAAAACGAAGTCAACACGTAACTGAATGAGTTCCAAATAACGTAAGGTATATGTATTTATTTCATACATAAAGCTCCTGAAGCACAAAGGCCGACACACAGTGATATAACCAGTGGTAGTGGTATAGCAAAATGCATACTGTGCATTTGTCGAAAAAGTAAAAAAGTGAAAAAGACAAGGAAAAACATACAAGAATAAATATACACAGCACATTTGCAGATGACTGAAGCAATCATAAACAGGCCTGTATATGCACAGGATGTGGCAAAATAAAGAAATGAATCAATGAAAAAAGTGAGTTATTTTGCTCTGAGTTGGTCTTGACACCATAGCAATGGAATTTACTTTATCCTCTAATCCCATTACGAGGCTCAGCAAATCCATTTGTCCTTGCTGTAAAGAGAACATCTTTAACTTCATGATGTACACTTGAGCATCTACAGTGGAAGAAGTCTCTGTTGCAGGTGTGATCTCGTAATCCTCTACATCACCATCGTCATTGCACACGCTAGCAATGTTATTGCTGAGAAGTTCTGTGGCAGGACTGATCCAGTCACGAATTTCAGTGTCATAAGTGTGCACATTAATGTCTATATCCACTAGTTCTCCCAAGGTGCAGCCAAAGCGATCAGGGGCTAGCTTCACGAGAGCCAGAGAAACGTCATCGTCATCGTTGTTGTTGTCATCCTCTGACGTTGACACATTTTCGTCACGGCAAAACCCACATTTACTAAAACACTTCCAAATTGTGGACTTGTCCACTTCCTTCCAGGCACTTGCTATCCAGTATAAAGCATCAAGAATTGAAATGAAATTCAATAAGTCTGTACCAGTTCAAAGCTCATTGTTATCCATAGCATTCAGCATGTACTGGAGTTGTCGGCAACGGAGCTTCAGTTTAGTGGCTTGGATAATTCCCTGGTGCTTTGGCTGAGACTTGCTGGTCGTGTTTACTGGCCAAAACATCAGTCAGACGTTCTGCAAATTCAGCTGGGGATGAGATGGGGCATGTCTACCTTCCTTTCTCATCTGCCGATCAAAGTCCAAAAGCCAAGCCTCCAAAAACACTGAGGTCATCCAGGCTTTTTTGTTGTACCGGTAAGTCACCAGGGGCATGTTGATATCTAACAGGCTGAAACAGTGGTGCATTTTGCCCTGCCGATTGCAAGGGGCTTCAACTTCTCCCCCACCATGCTAGCACACAAGGTCACGGTAACTAGCTGTTTCACATAAAAGGTATTCCTTGTGTTGTCACAGAAAAACAAGCCCAACTCATCCGCACTGAAAATGTCCTCGGGTTTGTAGTCCTTGCAGAGCTGTGGCAATTTGGCTTTCCAGTCTTCCACTGTGGTGTTGTTCACATCCCCACTCTCTATGCTCGTCTTGCAGAACACTATGTTGCGTCTGCATAGAAACTCTGTAGTCATCCATTTGAAGTCTTGAAGCCTTGGCTTTTTCCTGAAGCAGTGACAATGTGACATTCACACATCTGCACCGGGCATCTTGAAACCATTCCCAGCATAGCTGATTCATGCCTTCATTCCCCGTCACTTGGCTTTGTCTTTTTCTGTTGGCTCAGATGTTTGAGTTGTAATTCTCGATCTTGTCGTTTTTCTTTCGTAAAACCATCTGCACCTGGGTTTTTCCAACGCCAAGTTCTTTGCCGATTTTCCTTGTGCTTTTTTTTGTTACTCAGCAAGTTCAATCACTTGCATGCATTGTTCAAACATTAGAACTTTGCAGCGGAACGGCGATGACATGACGGGAGTTGGTTTTGACATAAACACAGTTTACCTGCCATATTTATTCCGTGAAAAGAACACCCTCCTCAATTACGACAGTGTGATTGGTCATTACAACAATAAATCTTGCAGCTATTGGTTAGTAAAGATGCTAATTGATTGGTCAATGAAAAGTAGCAGTTTACAAAACTGCAAATTTTCAATCCTTGTAAAACCTGGCAAAGTTTGTGACCACCCTTTTGAATGTTTTGAAGCACCTGATCACTGGGTAACTGTCGACGGATCAAGTCTTCTGGACACATGAAAAACATTCATATTGAATTTTTGTTGTGAAATATAGTGGTCCCTGGACGCATTGGACAGGTGCCTGCATATTACAGGTCGTTTAACATGGAAAATCGCTCGGTCGTGGCAAAGAGTGGCCATTAACAGCGGATGGACGCTGCTTACAGGTGGCCGTAAGTACAGGTTTGACGGTACTTAAATTAATAATTAAGTAACTCTTGTCTCTTTGACAAAAATATTGAGCTAATCAGATTTTTATTTATTTTTTCTTTAAATATTTTATTAAGGTAGATGTTAAAATTCATTCTTTCATCAAATTTAAGTACATATATAAAATGACTACATTCACTCCTGTAAAGTCAACACAAAGTATACATTTATACATAATATACAACACATTTATTCTACGCAGCATGAAAAACCAATAATTCTCAGCAAGTGACTGTAAATAAGATCACCCTTGCCATTTTAATCAACAATTCAGGAAAAAATCAGACACAGAAGAGCTGTCAAAAAAGGACATTCACATAATGATAGCTCTGTGTTTCATGTTACTTTCTTTGCTATGTGTGATACAAATGAATTCACAGAATTCACCTACCACACTGAACTTCCACAAACATATCAAGCTAGTTTTTACACTTGTGACATGGAATCACAACATGAATCTGAACACAAACTCTGATAAAACTTGGAATTAAAATTAAATTTTTTATTTATATGATGGGGGTCAGTTTTAGCGATGGACGCAACAGGACGGCTCATGGTAAACTAACCTTTGGCGAGTTACAATTCAACTTTTCCCATGTTTGAGGGTAAAATATGCATACCAATATAGTTGGAAGTTGATTGCAATGAATGTATGACCACTTGAAGACAACACAAGCATCATGAGCTAATTATTGTCACAAAGACCCTCTGAACAGTTAGTGCGAGAGAATCCACAAATTCCCTGGCCATGGTCGGTTTTGATCCCTAACCTCACGCATCCTAATGATTGTCACAAGGTACCTTGTTGAGACAGGAGGACGTTCAAGATCTTCTGTGTGTCGTAACCCTGGTCTATGATGGTTGTAACAAGAATGCTGTCAGGGAATGTCTCCCCCAGGATACCTCTCACCTCCTCCAAGCAACTGTTCAGTCGAACTACAACAACATCAATAAACAATCACCAAACATCAATAAACAATCACCAAACAAGATCATAAAAATATTTCTTCCCCTGATATTTCAAATTTTTTATCATTTGTTGACTGATTTTGTGTATTCCACTGTACTCATTTATGTTGCATCTTATGCAGTATTCATGGTTAATTTATTTACTGGATTGGAGAATACATGTTTACCTTAAGTGGACTGATGTTTGACTATGACTGACATAGCACTCTAGATTGTTTGCTTACTGGATTGGTGTACCACTCTATGCTCAAGAAGATTTAACGTATATCTTCCAGATAACAGGGTAGAAACTGTTTCCCTACTGTCATGCAAGATGCTCCTTTGTCACCCGATGATGTGTAGCCAGTGAAGGCCCTCACGCACTTTGAGTTGAGCAATTTACATGTCAGACATTGGATTTAGGTCATGAGCCTGATGACTGAACCTTGCCTTTTCAACTATAGGCTTTAGGCCTGGTGTAGTGACTAGAACATACATTCATCCTTGTCACTGAGTTTAGGCAAGGTGTAGTGATTAGAGCTTACATTTATCCTTGTCACTGAGTTTACGTCTGGTGTAGTGATTACAACTTACATTCATTCTGGTCACTGAGTTTAGGCATGGTGTAGTGACTAGAACTTACATTCATCTCGGTTACTGAGATCAGGCCTGGTGTAGTGACTGATTTACATTCATTTACATGCCTGGTGTAGTGTTTAGTGCTTACATTCATCCTGGTCACTGGGCTAGGTATGGTGTGGAGACTAGAGCTTACATTCATCCTGGTCACTGAGTTCAGACATGGTGTAGAGACTAGAGCTTACATTCATCCTAGTCACTGAGTCTAGACATGGTGTAGAGACTACAGCTTACATTCATCCTGGTCACTGAGTTTAGGCATCGTGTAGAGACTAGAGTTTACATTCATCCTGATCACTGAGTTCAGACATGGTGTAGAGACTAGAGCTTACACTCATCCTGGTCACTGAGTTTAGGCATGGTGTAGAGACTACAGCTTACACTCATCCTGGTCACTGAGTTTAGGCATGGTGTAGAGACTAGAGTTTACATTCATCCTGGTCACTGAGTTTAGGCATGGTGTAGAGACTAGAGTTTACATTCATCCTGGTCAGTGAGTTTAGGCATGGTGTAGAGACTAGAGCTTACATTCATCCTGGTCACTGAGTTTAGGCCTCTTGAAGTCCCTGGAGTCACTCAGAGAGTTGGGATGATCGCTGTCACTCTCCTCCCCTTCCTCTTCTGGGATTTCCTCCTGACCCATATAACTTGACAGGTCTGTCTTACGTTCTCTGTTGAACGTAAACTGTGCGGCTGTGGAAAAAAAATGACCAATTAGGAATTGAAATTATTATCTTGCACTACTGACATTTTTGTGGTGGACAGGTCTGAAGACCAAGAGACTCCACATTTAAAAATCTGGATATAATTTTGTTCACTACTGACCTTGTAACTACATGTATAAAACTTTATTGTCACACTTACATGCTCCCTTCCAATCAAATCCCTCGACATTTATCATCAGTATTTTTTCATGCCAGTTTCATTTAGAAATCTAGATCATTCCATTTCTTTTACCACATGTCAGACATATTAAGAACACCCTGGCTGTCATTGACAATATAGTAACATTACAGGTACCATTCACTGTTACACTGTCTGCTAGTCAATGGAAGATAAGTATCAATACATGACTTTACCAGTGGCAGGCGAGATGCAATAATCATCGTCGGGAACTGAGTGACCATATACTGTATCTTCTTCATAATACTCTGCAAGAAGATATGAAAACCGAAATAGATTCTACCCTCATGCACACGCATGGCCTCCTCCCCCACCACCATTCTCATTATGACAATAATCATATGATCAGGTAAAAATGAAACAAATAAAGCAATGCTCTTCAAAAATTAATCAGGACAACAGTGCAACATGTATTAAGAAAGTATGTGCTAAACAGCCCTTATTTAATTAGCTTTTGAGATATCTCACAAGATAATGCCACCCACAGACACTGCAACACAGGGACAAACACACCCACCGACACAGGAACACAGGGACAAACACACCCACCGACACAGGAACACAGGGACAAACACACCCACCGACAATGGAACACAGGGACAAACACACCCACAGAATCTGCAACACAGCGACAAACACACCCACAGAATCTGCAACACAGGGACAAACACACCCACAGACACTGGAACACAGGGACAAACACACCCACAGACAATGGAACACAGGGACAAACACACCCACAGACACTGGAACACAGGGACAAACACACCCACAGACAATGGAACACAGGGACAAACACCCCCACAGACAATGGAACACAGGGACAAACACACCCACAGACATGGAACACAGGGACAAACACCCCCACAGACAATGGAACACAGGGACAAACACACCCACCGACAATGGAACACAGGGAGACACCCAGAGACATATTTACAAATGGGCATAATAACATCCAACAGTGATTCAGGCCTTTCAGAGTTTTTTTTCTTCACAATAATGATGACTGTGAACTGTTAAATATAACATATGTGTGCATGTATAAGCTCTCGTTGCTATCTTCAAAACATGTTTCTAAGTCAATATATGTAGATTTGTACCAAATTTTTACACTTCAAGTTCATGTATGCAATTTACATGTTGTTAGGTATTCAATCGTCTTTGCCTTCCAGGAAAAGAGAGCATAAAAAGGTATCCAGAAAAAGATCATTAAAAAAACTGTACCTGAAAATACCTTAACTTCTTTTTCTTTCACATATCAGATTTAGAATAAGCAAAGGTAATTCAGATGCAATTTTCTACTAACATTTCATTTTTATGCTTTCTTTAACTTTTTAAGGGTTTATAAAACACATATTATTTATTTTTTAATTTATGGCATGCTTTCACATGGAGCAAAACAAAAACGTTTCTTATCCTCTTTTAAGGGTGTAGAAATGATTTTAAAGACAGGGCTTTATCAGATCTAAGCCATCAGTCCAGGGGTTTATAACCTTGGTCAGTCAAAGATGTACGCTGTGGACACTGCCAAAGAAACTATTAAGGTGAAAATAGCAGAGTGAAGACAACAATGGCTCATATGATTGACTCCTTGGTATATTAATGATGTGCACATAATTTTACACTGTTTCATACATGCAGGAAACTGTAGTGTCCAGGGTAATACCCCAGCAGGTAGGACAAAGTTGTAAACTAAATCAAAAACTTCAGAAGTCCTAGCTGACGACACATCATACTGTAAAACAAGACAGGCCAAGACATGTTGGGCATCATAAAAAACAGGCTCAATGTAGTGTTACATCTAACGCACAAGCAAAAGTGAGAATACAAGTCTGCCAAGTACAGCTGACAATCCCAAATGAACTGTCTGAACTGTTTTTCATCTCGACATGTTGTTCCCCTTCAGGTAATACACTGTTTTCATTCCCTATCGACAAACACAAATGCACCTTTGGGACAATCAATTTCCAAAATAAAATTGATTTGTATAGTGGACTTACGTGTGCTTATTCAGTTATAATACAGAACTTTACAAGATACAAAAGGGCTAAAAACTAGTTTGATGTGGTAGCACTTGGGCAAAGCAGGTATGCGGAGGAATGTTTACACACGGGATTTATCACGAGTGCTAACTGGTAGACTTGGCCAACAGGCTCACTGTGATTTTGGACAGAAAAGCCAGCATCTATAGCGATAATAGCCCAATACATCAAGTCCTTAAGGTGCACAGTATCTAGGCATTATGCTGTCATTTAGTTTGGGAGTTCTGCTTGTCAATGACGGCAGATGTTTGCAGCACAGGAGGCTATCAAATTTTAAACTGCTGCCTACTGTTTGTTATTCGCCCCTCTCATCTGTTCATTGTGAGAAGCAGTTTCATCAATGAACTGACAGTTTGTTCTTTTCCATGTAACCCAACAACAATCCACATGTAAGGACTACTGCTAAACAATTTAACTGATCCTTGGACGGAAATATGAGGCTGGTGAAACACTCCAACTGTTCAACAACATTTGCACACACAAAACATTTCATTATTTTCAGCAATTCTTCACCTGGTCAGCCCCAGATTAGCTGAATTGGCATTGTTGATTCCTCTCGAGATCACGCTGGTTTAGGGCTCAACAGGGTGGGTGCTCTTGTGCCCAGCAACAACAACAGCATTATTAACCTCCATGAAATCCCGTCAGTTCAATTGTTCAACAAATCAAATGTTCCACTGCTATTCTTCGGCCATGCAAGCAGGCAGTAAAATGTTTGACGACTTTACCCCGAAAACCACGTGGCAATTTCATAACATCGATAAAATGAAAATACCTAAGTGGATTTCGTGTCTAAAAAGAACATTATCTGGCTTCAATTTGAAACATACAGTATTGATTTTACCTGATGAATGAAATTACTTGATCATTCACTGTCACAACCACAACACCGTGCTTTCCACCATTTAAAACTGAAACCAATGAAAAAGCACACACTGAACTTTAATAGCCTGGATTTAAAAAAAAGAAATTCGGACTTGACTCGTGCATGTCCTTAGCAGTTTTTCATGCTAAAAAGTATGACTCTCGTTTAACGTAATGAAGATGAACCATCATTTTTACTTAAGATATAGTTACACTGTTTTTTTGTTTTTTTCATTACCCCAAAGTCAAATCCAGTATTTGTATTAACCGGAAGTGAAATCTGGTTTTCTGCACCACTCAATGGCGATTCCATTCTGTGACTAGGTAGTTTGCGAGAGCACCCACCCTGTCTCTTCCCAAACCAGCGTGATCTCTTGTGACTTCTTCAATGCGATTCGGCTTATTCTCTTCACCTGTTGTGTGATCATTGTTGGCGACAAATAACAATCTTCAAATTTCTCGCATATACCAACACACTCTTTACACGAAACTGCTTTCAGTCTAAATCCAAGAATGAACAAACAACAGTAAAAATATCAGGATTTGTAAAGAATAGGTTGAGCTATCGTTCGTCGCTGACCCACATATCCGATGTTCACTGAGAAAAGAGCATTTTTCAATGAACTCAGGTCATCCTACCACGTGATATCACCCCCATCCTTACTACTGCTAAAATATCTTATATTCGTCTGTCAACATGATGTCTGACGTTCTTAGCTGTTGTTGTTCTAAGGTCGTCATCTGCGTAAAACGCTAACTCTGACGCTCTAGAAATCTATTACTTTAGACAGTACCATCATCGATGTTCATAGTCCGGATATTTCTGTGTCTTGCCATTTTCGGGATTCCACGCTTGATACTCCATAAATGATAAATTTTCGATAAAGGGCAAAACTTTTACAACACCGACACGAAAGCGGCGAGACAGGTCGACCCTGACCTTGGAATACTGCCTTGACCCTTGAACGAGAAAAACCTTAAGTGAAAATTGCTCCATTAGTATGCATGACCATAACAGAGATGTCCAGAAATACTGTAATTCTCAGACTTGAAATGTTAGAAGTAAGTCCTTTTAGAAACACTTTAAGCATTGTAATTGTATATTTTCCTAGGTTTATTCACGGGTGCAATGGGATGTAAGGCTGATCTTCCCCCATGGAAGGGCACTTTTCCGAGACACTGTACTGTAGTTCAACCCTTTTTAGACTTTGGCGGCATGATGATCTGGGAACACGTGTGAATGTTATGATTCAGCGAAGTTATTTGGTTGTAGGACTATTTTCCGTAGTTTAGATCAACCTAGTTTAAAACAAACAAATAAGATCGGACTTCGAATGAACGACACTTTGTGCTTATTATAGTGTCACGCAGTGTGGTCTTGTCTCCCTTGGTATTGATAACTTTGTTACTGCATCATTCCATCCGCGGGGCATCAGTGCATATTTAAACCAATAGGGGAGAAGAATATGACCTCCTTAGAAATAGACACTTCCCCCAGGCTGGACGGAGAACCGCCCTGTAAGCTGAGAGTAACTGAGAATACCACTGTCTGTGTAGCTGGAGGAGACAATACCGTTACTGAAGGTTGTTCGTTGCTAATTGACTGCTTCAGATTTTAGAATTATAATTACTATCGTTGATGTTTTGAGTTATGAATGGATTAGATAAATACAATGATCAGATTTCAAAGTAGTAAGCATAGTGACTTCCTAATCAACATAGTTGGTTAGCGCGCTAATGCAGCACAGTGACCCAAAGAATCCCACCAATGCAGTCGCTGTGAGTTCAAGTCCAGCTCACGCTGACTTCCTCTCTGGCCGTATGTGGGAACGTCTGCCAGCAACCTGCGGATGGTGGTGGGTTTCCCTCGGGTTCTGCTCGGTTTCCTCCCACCATAATGCTAGCCGCCGTCATATAAGTGAAATATTCTTGAGTATGGCGTAAAACACCAATCAAATAAATGAATGAATAAATCAATCCTAATCAACATGACTCGGTGACTTATAGTTCTGAATTATTCTTTGCCGAATCAGAACTATTCATGGGACAAAGTCATATTTTATAGGATTAAGTGACTTCAGTACTGCTAAAAGTAAGGGCCTCTGTGGCCAAGGGGGTTATCGTGCTCGTGCAACATAATGAACCAGGAGGTTATCACCCATGCGGTCGCTGTGAGTTTAAGCCCAGCCCATGATGGTTTCCTCTCCATCTGTACTGTGGATGGCTGTGAGTTTCCCCAGGTGTTTTGGTCTGGTTTCCTCCTGCCATAATGTGAACCATCGTATCAGTAAAGTATTGGCACCAATCAATGCCCTTGAAAGTAAAATAAATATATGCAACACTATATAGGGTGAAGTACAGATTCCCCCCCCCCCCCCAGTTCTTTGCTCTAATATGAAATTGCCTCCAGCACGTTTAAATGACCCAATCTTTGTTATTGAAGAGCCCTTCTGCTCTGATGAGCATCAATGCAAAGGGACTTGATTTTGTTTTGGTTTTTTTTTTCTGATATTTTTGGGTGATTTATCTTATTTAAATTATTGCTACTTCCAAAAGAGTGCATGTGTGTGTCTTTTCTTCTCTCCAGGCTCAAAGGAAAGCACTATGGCCAAACCATTATCATTTGTCACTGGTAATGTCAAGAAGCTAGAAGAAGTTGTCCAAATATTAGGGAAGAACTTTCCCAGAAAGGTGAGAGTTTTGATACTAAAGTCATCGGTTGACTCCAGGAGAAAAAAGGAGACGGTGGCAATCTTGCATCGACTGTGGTTTACTCAGGCTACTCCAGATACCACCACCCTAAAGCCTTTGTATAAATGAAATTCAAGCCCAGTAAAATAAATATATGCAATGAGTACCTCAGGTAATTAGCTTCCTATGCCATAGTTTCTCACGTGATCAATGCCTTTCATTAGAATAACACAGATAATTATCTCCCTTTTCCAGGGTTTCCACTCAGGAAGTAAATGGATCTCCCTTTTTCAGATTCTCAGAGGCGATTATTGGTTTACATTAGAGAATTACGGATAATTATCTCCCTTTTTCATGGTTTCCAGGTGGTTAATGTTGACCTTGATTTGCCAGAGTACCAAGGCGACCCAGACACGGTCTCTCGGGAGAAATGTCTCACAGCTGCAGAGAGGCTGCAAGGCCCTGTCATGGTGGAAGACACAAGCTTGTGTTTTAACGCTCTGGGAGGGATGCCTGGCCCATATATCAAGTGGTTCCTGGAAAAGATAGGGCCTTCAGGTATGTGTGGTATCTATAGTGAGCCATTCTCGCTGTACCAGAGATCATCCCTTCAGGGTTTAGATTTTGGCGTCTTTGGTTGTTAATTCAAGTTCATTTCAGTGAAAATATGATATGTTCTATTAAAGAGACATGGTCGCCCAAAATTTGGATTTTTACAAAAATTCTGATTGCAACGTCTTCACGAAGTTTTGAAGTGGGTTCATAAACTAAATCAGTAACGTTGAAATAAAAAAATATTCAGTGAATATGTAGATTGTATGAGCCTGGACAAGGTCTGTCGTTTATCGAATTCAAAATGAAGATGGTGGGCCATGTTCGACGGAGTCCGCCACAACAACACTTGCACCCACCTATCAAACGGTGTAGTTTTGTGGCAGCTTACCACCAATTACAACTCTAGACTTGCTTATCAACCTGCTAAGCTGTCTTTTACGCGTCTGTTTGGCCGCTCCTGTTACGAGCGAGCCGTAAGTCCTTTTGTTACGCGTGTCATCTGCTGTGCGCATGCTCGCCTTCCACTGAATTGACAGTCAGTCATTTAAATATTCTGGCAGACTTCACTTTTCATTTTTTTTGGTTATTTTTAAACATTCACTTAACACGCAATGCTGGGGTGGGATTAAAAAAAGCTTAAATTTTTTACTGCTTGAGAAAACTACCTAATACTTGTTATTTTGTAATAACACTAAAATACCTAATATTTGGGCGACCATGTGCCTTTAAAGTGACATCATTACAATTGATTTAGAAACTTAGTCAGCAGTATCATGAATATATATATGAAGAGATTTCATTGGATGACTGAGTTAAAACTAACCTGGAACTTGTTCAGACTAGCTACAAAATTGAAAGAAGTCAAGGGATTGTGTACAGTGAAGCAAAAAAGGACAGTTGACAAACTTGTGATGGCAGTTTTTTCAGGTCACTCGCCTCCCATGTTTTAGGATGCTAGCCGTATGCCGAACTGAAACATATTGTCATTTCAAAGGGACATACCACAAAAAATATGGTGACCCACAGAAAAAAGACCGTTGAAAACTTTCTGTAACAATACATTTACTTATTTCTTAACATTTTTTCTTCACTGAATTAAATGCAGTGAAATATTTGGAGTGTGGAGGGTTTTGTGGATCATATTGATGAAGTTGGTAACCAATGGCATCAAAAACGTTTTGTAAACCATTATGTTTCAATCTGAATAAAGTTCTTCAGAACTATACTCCAGTGATTTGTGTCTATGTATGAAGGAGCTAATATGACATAAAAGTTCTGCTTTAGGGCCAGAGAATTGCGTGAGATCATAGGTGACAAACATTATCAAAATTGTCCATAAATCGCATCATACAGTGAAGACATTTGATAGCATCTAATTTTTGAGAAAAAAAACAAACTTGAAAAAATCAGTAAAACTTAATTTCAGATACAGGTTTTAATGGTCTTTTTTTACTCACCATAATTTCATTTTTGTGTTTTCTGTTCCTTTAAGCCTAGCTTATGTTGCACTGTGATAATGTAGAACTGGGGGCTTATGTGACGCACAAAACTGACTGGAACTAGCTGATGACAGCTGTAAGAGCATTCATACCACCGCCCTATGTTACGGTCAGTACACAGTTTGGACCACATGACAGTCATGTGACTTTGCAAAATGGTTCAGTGTAAGTCTCGCTCACTGATCAAATTCTGTGCACTATTTGATTGACTCCTTGTGGAGATGCTACCATAACTCAATGGCAAGAGTGTTCGTGTGGCTTTGTTTGTCATGTCGGGGCTAATAGCTAGCTAACTCTAGTGGCCTTACACATAGATTATTATCTATAGAGGCTAAGCCCTAGATCCTTACTACTCCCTGCAGCCGTATTTTGCCAACATACCGAGCTGTACCTCTCATTTCAATGTTGGCATCATTAAAACATTTATTTCTGTACACCCACATGTCTAAGCTGTTCATTGTCCTGCGTTGTCTGGTCGTACAGCCTCTGGCAAATGCACACGGGTACAAAACTCCTTGCAGTAGTTCCATTTCGAAACTCATTCACGCCGAACTAGCCATGTTGACAACTGTGTCATCATTTTGAGGTCCTGCCTTTGTGTTGTTATTTACTTCCGGGCCTCGGTTGATAAAGTCCGGCCAGAGTCGAGTACTTGACGAGCGGGCGTCCAAGTCTTGGTCATTGAAGTCCTCCGACTAGCATTTCCTGGAGGCTGTGCTACTGGACAGCAGGGGACAACAAACTGATTAGACATGTGGGTCTACAGAAATAAATGCTTTATCGATGCTAACATCAAACTGACATGGACAGCACGGTATGTTGGGAAAATATGGCTGCAGGGAGTGGTAAGGATCTAGGACAGCCTATATAGTTAATAATCTATGGGTAAGCCCGCTACAGTTAGGCCATTCGGAACTAGTTCCAACTGAACATAAAAAGTAGAACATGCTCCATCAATAACTCATGTTACGTAGTTGCACACAGATACAGGAGACGCAAGGGCACTCCTGTCACATTCCTAGTCCCCACTGATCAGTCATGAATAGACTCTGAATGGATCCTGTAACTAGTTTTGACTCAATGCAACTGTGACATACAGGCTAGGCTAGATATGATGATCAGTTTAGTGCAGCATCAACAGCACACCACCACAGTAAACAGACCATGTATGGCATAGAGGAAACTACAGTATACAACTTGTTTGGCATCTTTGTATAAGTGTATTTAGGATTTAGTTGATCAGCAGATTGGTATAATAAACTGAGTGATCAGTAGTGACTGAATGTAGCCTGATTTCAGAGGTAGCATAGCCTTTGACAGCTTTGTCTGGCAACGGCTTCATGGGTACCCTGTTGTGGGAAGGTTTTCCTTGCCACCAACCATCGTGTGGCAAGTATGCTTTACACCTCACGAGGTAACATGCTTAATTAGTAAACATCAGGGTGACAACAGTCAAATAAATTTCATAATCAATTTCTTCCTCAGTACGAAAGCACTTTCTCAGTTGCATGTTGGTGTTTCAGGAAAACAAGTGTTTAGATTTTGTAAGCGGTGATACCATATATTGCAAGCTTTCAGAAAGCACTTCTTCCATTTTCAGAGACTGGGTTCATTGGCATGATGGAAACCATGTCTGCCTCACAAACAGTAGATCTGGGGTTCAATCCCAAACTGAGTTGTACCAGTACCTAAAACTTTATCATTGGTAACCTTGGTACTGCCTCTCGTGGCACTCAACCTGAGAGGAATAGGTACTAGTTAGCCCGGTGTCAGTATCATGTGACTGGGTGAGGTGTTGTGTCTGGTGTCTTCAGCATGGCCATCCAGTTTATATGCAGCTGTCTAAATATGTCAGCATAGGGTTTCACCAACTAAACTGTGGTGATATGACCAAAATAATGCTGAAAGCGTTGTTCAAACCCCAATCAAACAAAAAAACAAACAGTCTTGTCATATATTCCATCAAACATGTGTTGTAGGTCAAACCTATCCATGTGAGTATTTACGACTTGTTATAAGGCAGAACAACTTCACATGTGGAAAATATATGTGGCAAACTTCCTCCAAACAGGTAACAAGAGCAATGGCGTAAATAAATAAAGTAACGCGATGTTCGCACTTTACAGGTCTTCACAGAATGCTGCATGGCTTTGAGGACAAGTCTGGCTATGCCCTCTGCACGTTTGCAGTGTGTGAAGGGCCCGGACAGGAAGTACTTTTGTTTAGAGGGAAGACGGCCGGAACCATTGTCGACCCCCGAGGCCCAGCCCACTTCGGATGGGATCCTTGCTTCCAACCAAACGGCTTTGATCAGACTTACGCTGAAATGCCCAAGGAATCTAAGAACTCAATTTCTCACAGAGGAAAGGCTTTGAAAGCACTTCAGGAACATTTCTCAAAGACCTCATAATAATAATTCAGTTTTATTTCACCGTGTTACATTAAAACTTGTAGATCCTATTTGATTTGCTTTCATAGTCTTTTAATAAAAAAAACCAGTGGTGAAAAAATATACATTTTATTAAAGATCTGTCACTTTCTTTCAGTCTGAGTCTTTGTCAATCTTAATGTTGTCGGAAGGAAAATAATGGTAAATTATAAACAAGTTTGTTTTATTTCTAGTAGCCACCGGTCTGTTAACAACAACTTTACTTGGTTGGTGGTATTTTGACGTGGTTGTCATACAAGAATTATTGACAATTATTGTTGCTCTTTATAATATGTAGTGTATGATACAAATGCAGTGACTCTGTCAAATGCAGCGTCTGTATCAAATTTATAATGCAGGGTTCGACCCGGTGATCTTCAGGTCTCTACAGCACGTCTGTCACTTGATCAATAACAACGTAGTTAATCAGCTATATATTCTACTTTGTGCCTTGTCACAGGTGTTCGTGTGAGTTGGAGTCTTGCTTTAATGATTTGGAGGGATTTTATATGTCACAATGTTAGCCATCATTCTCCCACAATGCTAAGCAGCAACTTCCTGTAGTCGCCACTTGTCTCCTGTTTGATGGCTAAGTATAAGCTCTGGCCATATTTTTCAGCGTACACCTTTTTGATATCTTGCAAGTCCACCTGAAATAAAAGGCAGAAGAGTTTCAGGCATAAATATATTGGAGCATGTATACTAAAGGTTTTGGACAACAATGTTGGATAAGTGTTAGTCTACTGTTAGGGAGACAACTGTTGCCATAACATTTTGTTATTTTATTTATTTATTTATTTATTTATTTATGTCATCTGAGATTATGGTTTCATGCCATTTTTTGTATTTCTTTAACAGTCAGTAATATGCATGAAACATTGAGATTCTAGAATGCATTCTGATCCATACTGAACAGCCTTCAGCATGGTCATAGATTCTTTTCAAGATGGTAAACAGGCTACGATATTTCGACAACAGATCTAGTGCAGCATTTATATTCGTGTTGAAGGTAGAAATGCATATACACGTGTGCAGCAATCAGAGGATGTTATGCAGCTAAAATCAACAGGTGACATCAGAATGCTTCAGCTTGTTCAGTATGGCTAAAAACCATATAGAACCTCAGTGTTCAATTGCCAAAAAAACCCAAAAAAACCCAAAAAACATATTCATTGATTTCCCTAATTGGATACCGCACTAAATGGGCATTTACATAATGCACATCTTATTTAAAAGCCTGTTTAAAAGTTGGTCTGTTCTCTTAGGGAGATGTTTGTCAAGTCACACAAACCACTTGCAAGTACCAATCAAAGCAATTTTTTTCGCCGTAACTAAACTTAATGTTATACCAATTTTGTTCCATATTTCACACCTGTAATCAGTCTGTCACGATACTCTGGTTTTGAAGAGTGATTGTAATCAATCTGCCAGTCTAATAGACTATATGTACATACGCGTGAGAGTCGGATGCAATCCAAGAACATGCCTGAAAACTTCATATGATGGCATACGTAGCACATCCCACTCCTTTAAGCCTTTAACGAAACAGCAAACTATTTTGCAAGTATCCGGCCATGATGTGCTTCTTTTCGGGTTTACTGCGCATACGCACTCACAAGAACGAGAACACTTCAACACCCGTAACTGTGGTTAACGCAAAATGGCCGTCACTTCAGCGATCACCGTTTCGTGTATTCGGGGCTGGTGCGTCATTACCGAATAGAACTGACGTGGGTTGTTTTGTGTGCGGCCGAGCTGAGAGGTAAGAGCCACAGCTGACACCTGTTACTGACTTCAAACATCGTTCAGAAAGGACTTACCGGAATTGACGTAAAAGCACATAAGCTTTATCATTGCTTGCCTCTGTGGCTGTACGATCAGTATAGGAGAGAAATAGCCGTCTGGGGCTAACCCTCAGTGTGTCCCTATATGTACAGTGTCTTTGCACAGTGTATCGTATAGCTTCAAAGTTGGGTCTGGAAAAATTGTATTTTGCCAAGGATTATGGGAGAAACTCGAATCGGATGTGACAGATCATACATCTGTATCAAGCCAGACACTACATGTATCGCTACCCGTAACGTGTGTGGCATGATATAATGAAGATGGATGTGACAGACTAAAAATCCCAAGTAACAGAAGAGGCAGTCCTACGTATGACGGCATCGACGCCGCAAGATGCACATCAGCCACTCACCTCGGCATGGCTAACGACAAGTTCCATTAACCGCTCATCATCCGTCCCGGCTCCTTTAAAAGATTCCTGGAAACATTCGGCAAAGTATTCCAGGGGGCTCTTCACAAATCGTACTGTAAAACACAACAATTACATTCCTATAATGGGAGACGTAACGAGGATTTATGGATGGCAGTTTCAGCTTATGCTGTGAACGACTTATTCGATATAGATGCTAATACTGTTATCAAGCATACAATTCAAAGACTTCGATGATGTAATATTAAATTCCTGTTGTTAAGTAATGACCACAAGGAAGCTAATGGAAACACGAAGATAGAAGTCAGTGGTCAACCGGAACAATGGATTCTTCCTCCCCACTGCCTGTGCACCAGTCTCAGTTCTCATGGCAGACCACAGCCCACTGCCATTTGACTTACACCTAAGCCAACCATAGTGATGTATCGGTTAACATAATTTGTTTTTCAATTATTTATAGGTCTTACTCATGGGTCATTATGCTCGACACCGGAAGTATGTAAAATTTAATCCCCATTTTATTTTATTTGTTTATTTCTTTTGTGTTGTATACCGCACTGAAGGATATTTCACGTACAGGACGGCGGCCAGCATGACATGGTTGCAGGGAACCAGGGAAACCCAAGACCATCCGCAGGTTGCTAGGAGACCTTCCCAAGTCCGACCGGAGATGAAGCCAGCATGGGCTAAACTTGACCTCACAGCTACCGCTCATGGGCGATATGTTTTTGGCCATTGTGATGCGCTGGCATCGTTTGTGTTTTTTTCAAGTTTCAAACCATTAAGAACAACTTAACTTAAGCAGCGCCACTGCTAGGGAGGTAATCATGGCAGTCATAGAAATGTGAAGATCAAAACCAGGGATCAACCGGAACAATGATACAGTCAAATCCCTGCTATACAGCCACCCCATTTCCGCTGACAGACATTATTATTAATGTGTTTTATGTTTTGTTTCACTCGACTGGTTCGAATTAGCAACACAACTTTCTCTTTAATTATCACACGCTGTTACTCAGTGACCATTGTGCTTGATAACGGTTATATATGCAGATTCATTGCACACAAAATCACTGCTGGAAAAAAAGTTGTCATCCATATAACCCCGTTATGTTATCTAAATCAGCTCAACTGACAGAGGGACAATAGTGAAAAGCTTTAGTCTACCCTATCTGCCTAAGTAGACATATAAACATATATTTACTTATATTTACTAGCTGATATACTATAGATGCAAGTAATGATCCGTATTGCACATGTGTATGCATCTTTTTCATTGGGTACCTTTTCCTACCCAATGTCGATCCAAGCTAAATTGAACACTGGTCTCTTACAATGAACAAGGCATAAGCTTGGCGCAAAACTTCATGACAAAGACGAAATGAGCAGCACAAAACTTAAGACGTCCAAATTACTGTTTTACCATTGCAATGGGCCTTTACTACCTGGCATGTTCGGATAATTAGGCATCGCTTTGGCCGATCTACCATTAAGATTGAGGATCGAATCCAACTCTCGATCGATTGTTTTGGCTGTGGGTTTTACTCGGGAGGCCATTCAGGTACCAGGCGAAGGGCGTTGCTTCGCTGCCCCACTTATAAACCTGGCTACCGTAGCATGCGTTAAGTTTTCACAAGTACTGTACGGTACTCGTTCGTGAAAGCTCAATTCAATATTAAAAAATGAATCAATTTAACAGCTGTAAGATATATATCTCTGAAAAAGTTTGAGACCATGTTCTTTTATTGACAGTATATAAGCTGACTCTAAGCTTTGATAATAATTAATATGAAAATCAAAGAAATACTTGGATTGGTCAGTTATGATAATTTAGATAGAGACGACATCTGATTAAAATGCAGGAGTGAACAAATAAGTTGACATACCGGATTTTATCTTAAATAACATATAGGATGGAATTTCATCTTAATGTGATGACGCACCTACATACCTATCGCCAAGAGAGCCCTCTTCAGATTTCCGCTGGTTTCGGCCGATATAGCGCCTTCTATGTCTTGGTCATCCAGTTTCCCATACTCTTCAAACACTCTCCTAAGGTGGTCTACGCTTCGGGTAATAAGAATCTTGTTGAAGACGGCTTCATCTGTACCGAGTCTGTTTCCCTTTCCTGCCTATGAAGAAAGAAATTGAAATGCTACGTTATCTAATTGTTTGGGTCAATCATTCGCTCGAAACATTGTTACTCTTTATGGCAAATTATGTACATGTGCATAGCACAGTAGGACAAGTACCGCGTGTAAATTTAGATTTCTCGTCACATGTATGAAAGCCTATTTTTTTAAAATATTTCTGTATGACTTTTGATTTCAGCCTTGAACTGCTGCGCGGAGCATAGTATTTGGACATTTGAACCCTGTAGGACAGTTATAACGGAACGGTTAGCCTATATTTTTTCCTAGGAACAACAGCATTAGAAACATTAAAAGCGTTATATCGAGGGCTTCTAATGTTTATTTACCGCACGGGCAAAGTTTGGCGCTTATATACATTACGGTCCTCCTGGTTTTTCAGATATATCAACACATCGAAAGAGACTTTCAGCAAGTAGATATATTTGCATACAGGCCTAAACCTAGCTGTACCAGGAAAATGATTCTTACAGCAGTACAGAAGCATGGGAAAGTGAAATTTTCTTCATTTGATTGTTGCTCAACGCCAACACCAAGAATGTTTCACTTATACGATGGCGGTGATAGGTTTTCATTAGTGGATAAAACTGGAGTGTTTGGGGTAAACCACAGACCTTTACAAGACTTACGAACGATTGTAGCCCAATGCATTAGACGTTGTATCCGCAGCATTCATCTAATTCATTAGGCTAGAACGACTGGAGTGGGACGAATGAAAAATATGACAATGGACAGGCATATGGCGTTCATCTTCATGTCACTTCCTTCAAAGTTTTTTCAAAGGCTTACCCGTATATGGCATTTATTTATTTATTTGATTGGTGTTTTACGCCGTTCTCAAGAATATTTCACTTCTACGACGGCGGCAAGCGTCATGGTGGGAGGAAACCGGCAGAGCCCGGGGGAAACCCACGAACACCCGAAGGTTGCTGGCAGACCTTCCCTCGTACGGCCGGAGAGGAAGCGAGCATGAGCTAGACTTGAACTCACGGCGGTCGCCTTGGTTCGACTCTTCTGTGTCATTGCGCTGCGCTAGTGTGGTGACCAACTGAGCCACGGAGGCCTCTCATAAGGCATTTAAAGTAGATGATTAATTAAGAAATGAATGAAAACTCAATTCACTGGCCCTATGTCTGCCGATGAAATAAACATGCAAGCTTACGTTATATAGGTCCTCTGTGTCTTTCTTTACAAATTTCATGTCAACTTCCGGTTCTTGGCTTCGCTGACCTTGAAGTAGAGAAACCAGGACACGTTCTAGGTCACCATGAGTTTCTCCTTTTATGTCAGCTTCCAGGTCGTGGCCGTAATCTGTGAATGATTTAACAAATCCATTAAATGGTTAAAGTAGTTCTCAATTTAGATTATCACTGGTGTGTAGGCCCCTATCTACATATACGTGCAACTCAATTTTCCGTCACATTCTCAAAGAATCTTGTTCCAACATACTCTTTTTGTAATTTTCCCTGATTTCTTCCAATTCAGACGGACTCCGACTGACAAGAATCTCTATGAGTGTGGACTCCTTCGTCCCCAGACCCTGTGAACAGCAGACACATAAATATTACATATATCTTCCATTTACATGTTTGGTTATAGCTGATTTTATGACGATTAAGAATTGTTTGAAACTATGAGGTATTTGGTCTTTCTGTTCGAACGCCGTTAAAAGCGCCTTGGACATTTATTCTTTATTACTTTTTATACCAGTTTTAGTTTTTTACTAGCCCACGTTTGAATTTTGTATATGGGGCAAACCCTTCACGATAAAAATTTAAAGGCGTCTGCGGACAGAAAACGGTTAGATATTTCAAGACCGTGGCGAGATTATCTAAGACAGTTCTATATTTCTAAAGTCTAACACAGATATACGTATTGTATAATACGATTGGCAGGAATCACATGGATTACTTTGCGTACTGATATGTATACCTTCATAGCGAGGTGAAGACAGTGTGCATCAAAATTACGGCTGGGCATCAGAAAGTATAAACAAAGCGTCTCAAAATGGCCACTTAACTCGTCTTGAAGATCTTCTATAAGATCCTGAAATAGAATATACAAATATATCTCATTCCGTCAGGAGTTATTCCTTGCTACACTTCTATGACGCAAATACAGCCTTTTCGACGTAATATTTTGCATTCACACCAGATAAAAGTGTTATTAAAATAACACTTATCTATAACACTTTACTAACGTTATTTTGTTCACGTGTTAAAATAACTTGTCCACGTAGTAAAATACCAAGAAATTTTAAGTGTAAAACGAGATTAGACAAATAATGAAATTAGTATTAGATAAATCTATCCCTGTATCAAATATTACCGGAACCCAACTGGAAAAAGCGTAAACTACAAGAAGCCATTCAGATAAAGAGATTAAAGCCTAGCCTCAACAGAGATCAAGGGATTTATCTTCCCTCAGCTTATGACCTACTAATCCTCCAAACTGACCTGGAACCCCATCGAGCCTAATCCCCCCTGAATATTGTTCTACATGTTGACACTTGTATCTCTACTTGCTATATTTAAGAGTGTCGATGTCTTGATTTCACTCACTTGATAACGATGTTAGTATCTACATCGAAACGTCGTGATAATAAACCAAGAAGTTGTATATCCATAAGAAAGACATGTTCCAGCATATGTTAACGTATTAACACCTGTGTGTTATTATATCAACAGCCATGCTACTCATATAACGCATTAGCACGTAAATTATTAACACATTTATTTGGTGTGTCATTCTGGTCATTAACACTTGAACACGGTCTTGAAGATGTGTTTGGCTGTTTGCAGAGGTATATTTTGAACTAAACTCCACCTCTAATATATGATACAGGATGGATTTACCATACTTCTAGTTTTGCGTGTAGATCTAATATCGTTTTACACTTACATATAATTGATATCTTACTGTGTAGGTCTACATTGCCAACATTTATTTTAACACATTAACGTGTGAGTTTTATTAGGTGTGCTGGCATATCACACTGATTACTTTTCTTGAAAAGGTTTTTTACTTTGTAGCATTTTTTATATTAAAAAATTATTAATGGCCTACCTCTCCAGTAATCTTCTCACGCAGCCTAATCCACGACAGTACAGATTACTGGATTCGAACAGCTATATGACATTACTTCAAAGCGGTACATGGATAGAGGTAAAACTGAGGTGTGATCATATACTGCGTTGTAGTCATAAACTGCGCTATATGATCATAACTGCGTTATGACCATGAAGTGCGTTGTGATCATGAAGTGCGTTGTGATCATGAAGTGCGTTGTGATAATTCAGTGACTTGTGATTATGAACTGTGATGAGATTTTCGGTTGCGTTGAACGTAGTGAAAGTTGAGTGCCTGCAGCATGCGGGTTTACATATGCATGCCGGATACCTACCCTGCCGTACATGGTTTTGTACATGGACCTGATCAGCTGTCTTTCTACATTACAGTGACCAGACAGAACGTCGACGATGGCTTTCTCATCTGTACCTGGAACATGACAATGTCAACGAAAACATGAACGCCATATAAAAATTAATTCGTTGACAAACCCTTGTAGGCCATCTTAGCCACGGTGTGTATTACTTATTATGTCTTTAACATGTGTAGAACTTATTTACTTTGTAAATATTTTAAGGTTGTGTGTTTGAGTATAAGGTATATAAGCTACATTATTTATATTCGCAAATTAAACACCACCACCCCCCACCCCCAATAAAACTACACTGTCACATATATGGTACATATCAGCATGATGCTTTCCAGTACCGGCATGCTTGAGAGGATGCTTTCATGGTCGCAAAATAGAGTACTATACCAGGTAACAATTAAACCCTTAACGTATGCTCGAGGTCGAGGGCTTGGATCTAGTTTTATAGAACTGTTAGAAAATGATGATAGGCCCATTTGTGGAAGGTGGTAACGCGTTACATTAACATAATGACATAAAAGTACACGTGACCTTACCTAGACCTTTCATCGCTTTCCTCAGCCTCTCAGCGGATTTTTCCACATCCAGAGTGTCCCCGGCCGGGAGAACGGTGCCCTATAAGAAAAGTATACCAAGCCATACACATACATGTTTGAAGACGGGGCCCAGTGGGAAAGGCATAAACACCACATACATGCATGTGTGACGATTTTATACTTCCGAGCGGTCAGTCACAATTAAACGTCTACCAGTGATAACACAGACATCCAAATAACTACGACAGCTAGATGGAGGACGGAGCAAAGCCTTTAATAAAACAAAAATATATGGGTAAGGTAAGACGAGTGTAACGACAGAGAGAATCAGGGGCCTGGTCACTCAGTGATACTGCTTATCAAAACGGTCTCTGCCTTGTCGATTCGGCCACAGCATAGGCCCCGCCGTAAAGGTCTAGCGCGGTCGTTGACATCCAGCCCGCTGAATATCCGGCTCGGCCGCGGTTTGTTCGGCCCCCTGTGTACATCTGCAGCCCAGCTGCGGTGAATGCAAACCCTATATGTTCCCGGCCAAGCCGCGGTCCCTGCTATTGCGGCCTGGCCGCAATGCACGCGCCCCCCTGTATGTTTCTGGACCAGCCACGGTCCTTGCGGTGAACACGCTCCGTGTGCCCACACCGGCCCCGGTCTGGTTCGTAGATCCGGTCCCGGACGCCCGTCCCTGGTCACGGCTTGTAACTCCTTGGTGACAAACCTCGGGGCCTTCCGGGATGCGTCTGAATTGACTACTCCCGTCTAGCATCACTCAAGCAGTTCAGCCTGATCAAACTCCTGTCTTGATGCTCCATTAGCAGTCTTCGATAGCAGATCTAACCAGCCCTCATAGCAGGGATTTGCTGCGCTTATATACACTCCACGAAAAAAAGGAACAGTCGAGGAGAGGGGTGTTCTGCGTAACTGGATCAGAGCTACAGTCTTTGTAACCCGTCGCGTTCTGCCCGTAGCCCCTCAGCGTTATCGATTGCTCTCGCCGTCCTGCTTATTCGGCCCCAAAATATCGTCATTCGACCACGGTGTGGGCCCCGGAGCTTCTTCCCAGAAGACTGGCGAATTTTTCGAATCGTCTTTGTCATCCCAATGTGGCCTCAGCACTGTCGGTCATGACACTTAGTCAAAGTGCGCCTTTTGAGACATCTTGGAGTTACGAGAAGCCCGCGTACAGCTTTCCCGTGTTTGCCTATCCACTACCGAACCACATGCAGGTCTTCCATTGCTAAAAGATTGAACTGCCCCCACAAAGCTTTGGTCACAAAACCGTAACCCCATACTTCCGTCTAATCTGGTTTAAGGCCTTCTTTTACACACTCTATGACAGGTTGAATACCGTCGCCTTCCCGCTGAGCTCGAACTAAATCATCATTCGGGACAACCGCTTCCAAATACGCTATCCCCTGGCGCAGGTTGATTCAGTCCTGCCACACTTTTTGCATGGCCGTCGACTTAATGCAACTGCATTAGTGTGCCGCTTGCCAGGTCGGTGACCAATGCGAAATTGATACACTGACAGCGCCTCAATCCACCTAGCTACTTTTCCCTCGGCTCCTTAAAGTTCATGAGCTATCGTAAGGATGCATCGTTTATTCTCAGTAGAAACACTTTCCCGTACAGATAGTTTCGGAATCGCTTCACGAAGAACACTACCGCAAGCAGTTCTCTACGGGTAACACAGTAGGTCCTCTCAGACGTGGTAAGCACCCTGCTAGCATAAGCAAATATTGCTTGCATCCATATCCAGAATAAATTGTGCTGAAGACAGGCATCGGCAAAACTGGCGGAGATGTCAACCTCTCCTTGAGATTCCTGAATGCTCCGTCACACGCGTCGTTCCACACAAACTCACTGTCCTTCTCTCTAACCTTGTGAATAGGGGCTGCAATTTAAGGAAACCGCTGGACGAATCGCCTGTAATAGCTACAAAGTCCCAGAAAGCTACGAACCTACGTCTTGTTCGTCGGTGTAAGCCACTCCTGTATGGCTGCAACCTTTTCCGGATCCGTCTCAGTTCCTTCGGCAGACATCCCAGATACGTAACCTTTTTCGCTGAGATCACACATTTCGATGGCTTCAGCTTAAGCGCATGTGTCTTTAAGCGCTGGAACACCTCTTCCAAACGAACAAGCATTTCTATAAAGGTTCTACCGAAGACAATGGCGTCGTCTGGGTAAACTAAGCAAGTTTCATAGTTTCGTCCTAGCAGCACTGCCTCCATGAACTGTGCGAATGTCCTAGGTGCGTTGCATAACCCAAAAGGCATTACCTTAAAATGGTACAACCCTTCTTGTGGCAAATGCGGATTTGCGTTTATCTTCTGGCTCAAGTTCAACCTGCCAGTATCCGGACATCAAGTCAAGGGTACTCCACCACTTTACTCCAGCCAAGCCATCGAGAGAGTCGTCAGTCCTCGGCAACGGGTATGCATCCTTCTCGGTGACTTCATGTAAGGCACGGTAGTCAACTCAAAACCTCATTTTACCGTCTTCCTTCGTGACTAAAACCACGGGGGCAGACCAAGCGCTGTTCAACAACTCCATGGCGCAACATGCCTGTCCATTTCCAGTCGTAAGTGCAGCGGGATCGTCTTGGTGGAATGCGAATCGGCGGAGCATTTCCAGTCGTCACAGGATGGCGCACTAATGTGGCTCTACCTAAGTCATCATCGTCCCTGGCAAGAAGATTTGCATACTTCATCAAGAGATTTTCTTCCCAGGCGGACTTTTCGGGATCTAAACTTCGTTTAAATCTCTCAATTGTCTCCCTCCAAAGAAGGTGATTTGCCGTCTTTCATGAGTTCTTTCGCGTCGATCGTTCTCGCTGCAGACAAGTAACCACACAAGGACGCCCCGCTTTGGCGTTTCGCCTCTCCTCTGTTGTGAACTGCCTACCCACCCATGATGGGTATACATTGCTCTTGGGAAATGCAGATTCGTGAGGCATGGCAGCGACACAAGGGGTACCCTGCTTCATGCAACTGATTTACCCTTCAACTGTCTGTCTCCGTCAGAGTTAAGAGTGTTTTCTCTAGCACGCAATTGTTTGGCGTCTACTAGTCTGCCCACGAGGATTGAACTCATCCAACAGTTTAACAACAGAAAGAATCAGGGGCCTGATTGTGGCCTTATACTTCTTCTATGATACCCCAGTATGTTCTCGGCCCATCCTCCGACCCTGCTATTGCGGCCTGGCAGCTATGTGCACGGCCCCCCTGTAAGTCTCCGGCCCAGCTGCGGTCCCTGCTATTGCGGCATGGCCGCATTGCACGGGACCCCTACGAGCAATCACCTCCGGTGAACACGCTCCGTGTGCCCACACCGGCCCCGGTGTGCTTCGTAGATCCGGACCCAGACGCCCGCCCCTGGTCACGGCTTGCAACTCCTTGGCGATAAACCTCGGGGCCTTCCGGAATGCACCTGAAGTGACTGGCTTACATACCCCTCTACTCGCGTCTAGCGGCACTTGAGCAGTTCAGCTCTGATTAGCCTTCTCTCTTGCTGCTCACATCAGCAGTCTTTGATAGCAGACCTAACTAGCCCTCATAGCAGGGATTTGCTGCGCTTATATACACTCCGCGAAAAATGGAACTGTAGAGGAGAGGGGTGTTCTGCGTAACTGGGTCAGACCTACAGCCTTTTAACCTAAACGTCCTGCTCATTCGTTACACATGTTTTAGGGCGGTGACCTGTAGGAAAGGTATAAGCACCATATACATGGATGGTTGAGAACAGTGACGGTAGGAAAGGTATAAGCACCATATACATGGATGGCTGAGAACAATGACGGTAGGAAAGGTATAAGCACCATATACATGGATGATTGAGAACAGTGACGGTAGGAAAGCCATAAACACCATACACATGGATGGTTGAGAACAATGGCGGTAGGAAAGGCATAAACACCATATACATGGATGGTTGAGAACAATGACGGTAGGAAAGGCATAAGCACCATATACATGCATGGTTGAGAACAATGACGGTAGGAAAGGCATAAACACCATACACATGCCTGTTTAAGAACAAGTGCCATAGGAACAGGTATAAATACTATATACATGCATGTTTGAGAGCGGTGCCCTGTAGGAAAGGTCTAAGCACCATATACATGCATTTTTGAGAACAGTGCCCGAGGTACAGGCATACACACCATATGTACACGCATATCTGAGAGCGGTGTCCTAGGAAAGGTATAAATACCATATACATGCCTGTCTGAGAACGGTGCCCTATAAGAACAGGTAAAACCATATACGCACATGTTTGAGAACTATACCTTAGGAACAGGTATAAAGACCAAATACGCGCATGTTTGAGAACTGTACCCTAGGAACAGGTATAAGGACCAAATACATGCATGTTTTAGATCGGTGCCCCATAGGAACAGGTAAACACCGTAGAAATGCCTGTTGGATAACGGTGCTCTAGGAACATGTATAGACATGCCTATTTGAGAAGGGTGCCCTAGGAACAGGTATAAACAACATATACATGCCTGTTTGAGAAGGGTGCCCTAGGAACAGGTATAAACAACATATACATGCCTGTTTGAGAAGGGTGGCCTAGGAACAGGTAAAAACACCGTATACATGCCTGTTTGAGAAGGGTGGCCTAGGAACAGGTATAAACACCGTATACATGCCTGTTTGAGAAGGGTGCCCTAGGAACAGATATAAACACCGTATACATGCCTGTTTGAGAAGGGTGCCCTAGGAACAGATATAAACACAGTATACATGCCTGTTTGAGAACGGTACCCTAGGAACAGATATAAACACAGCATACATGCCTGTTTGAGAAAGGTGCCTTATAGGAACAGGTATAAACACCGTATACATGCCTGTTTCACAACGGCACCTTAGGGCCAGGCATTAACACCATATGCAAGCCTGTTAGAGAACGGTGCTGTAGGAACAGTTATAAACACCATAAACATGCCTGCTTGAGAACAGGAGCCGTAGGAACAGGCAAAAACACCATATACACGGATGTTTGAGATATTAAATATGGAAACGATGATAATTGCATGCTGATGAGGTCAAAGTAAAGAATCATTCAGACGGTTGCTCTATCAGATGATTCAATTATTTATAACTTCACACGGTGCCTGAATTATTCATCACCTCACGTTCTTCATTATACCAGTAAGCATGCACGTATATGTCATTAGCTACACATTTATATAGATGTCGGAATTTACATGAGGCTATAGCTATAGAGCGAAGACCTTGCCATTCAACGTGTTCCTTACAAATTGGCCGTTGCTCCAATTAATGTGTATATCTGTCGATTGATATAGTGTTTTCTGAGTGAAAGGACTACATCTGTGCAGATTATTTAATGTTTGGCTAAATAAAACTATGTTTAAGAACGATTCGAAAATAGCGGCGCCGTCGTGAAGACAAGCGGCGCTCGTAGTGCCATTTGCACAGCCTTACGCCTTCATTCTTAATTTGACCAATGTCTGCAGTACGTCACAGGTGAAGAAGTCGTAAGTAACTTGCTAGCTTGGGCACCTTCCGCCCATGAAACTGACCACCATTGTAATAGCGAAATATTCTTGAGTATGACGTTAAAAACTGACTTGAAAACAGAATGGGCATATATATATATCAATCGGATACATAATTGCAGAACAGCAGAGCTAATCGCTTGTTCATCTGTATTAGAATCGGACGTTTACCGAGTATGGTTAAAAAGTAGACGTTAGAAACATAAGCCAACATTCATCTCCAAATAAATACTAGCAAGAAAGATTTACCCCTTATACCAACACTTTTGCATTTACATATGTACATGAAAATTACATATACCCATGCATTTTCCCTGGAATAGTCTTTATATCTCTAATATGTTTATCCTTTTGCCCATTGAAATTGTAAATAAGAGACAAATAGTCCTACCTCGAAATATGTAGCCGCCATGATGGTTCTGTATATGCTCTAGTTCTGTTAGTTCGTTGGACTGTTTCTGGCCGCCTTGTCACATATATGTACTTCATAAAAGGCCTTGTGTGAATAACGCAAAAGTCACGTGGTAGCGGTTGTGTTTAACAGACCATTTGAGACGCACCACCGAACAACTACTTTTAACAACGAACATATAAATCTCCAGCCATTCCGTAACACGAACTACTTTCAATCCATAACGTGAATTCTCCTTTTTCCTTGAAATTATATATAGATATCTCTACATTTACATTTCACATAGTTGAAGAATTCATGCGCTTAACTTTGACAGAAATGTATATATGTTATTTTTCTTCCGGTTTTTTCTACCGCATGTTGACGTGGAACTTGTTGCAGACTTACTCAGTCTTGATTTGCCTTACATCATACGCCTCACCACGCCAAATATGGTGTCAGTGGATGGTTGGGTTTATGTAAGCAAATGTAGGCCTATATCGACTAAAACTCATGGCAAGCTAGGTATAAAAGCGATCGACAGGTCGATAGCATTCTCTCTTGTATGCTTGTACAAAACTGTGGTCAAATATAATAGATCTGTGTGTAGACCGTTCTAATCCTTCTGACCGCTTGAATGACCAGCCTTCACAGTCCGGAACAGATGCATGTGCGTGCATGTAACGTTTTTTACAGGCACATGCATTCATCACTAAAAGTAAATCTTCTCATGATGTGGTACAGTTACACGCTCATGTACATACTACCATCTTTACAAGCAGGTGTTTTTGGCAACTTTACCAAAATTCCTGAGTATCACATGGAAACCTGAATCCATGATCATGATTAACAACCTTACTCAAACGAATGCAATACTGATATAGTATTCACTGACTCTAGTTGATTTACTGATTGTATCGAGCTGTTATCACTTTCAACATAGCTTCATTCGTCACCTTTGACACCGTTTCATCTGAATGTGACACCCTGTACTCAAAATTGAGAGTCAGGGGTGCAGAAACCTCATGGAAATAGCGGATGGAGATAAGCTATACTGTCTAAATTATTCTTTACTGCGTTTGTAATGTATTTATTTATTCGATTAGTGTTTTACCCCGGGGGAAACCCACGATTATCCGCAGGTTGCTGATAGATCTTCGCACGTATACGGTCAGATTGAAGAGATGGAGGAAACCAACCAGAGTTGGACTCAAACTCATATTAACTCTTAGAGTGAAGGCGTTTGATGGAATATTGACACACTAATTTTTGCAGTAATAACTTGGGACGTTGATTGAAATTGTGACACAAAACACAGGATCTGCAACAAATGCGCGACAAAGTTGAATATGTGGACGCCTTGCGCACGTCACCTTGGTACATTGCCATGGAATTAAGGATTAATCACTGTCAAAATTGAAAATATCCCTGTTGTAAGCTGGGAACATCGACAACCCATCTCAGACCGAGTGGGGATGGATAATTTGTACCCATATGGGAACACCAGAACATCTTAAATAGTTTCCAGGAATTTCACACAGATGTTACTTAAATAAATTCAAGTAACTCAACCAGAAACGAGCCAATCCAGGAATGGTAACCCCTGTAAGAATTATAACTGAAGAAGGCTTGGATGCCTTTGACGTTAATATAGCAGTGACCGGTTGAGTAAACACATGGAAGTAATTAATGAAATTAATGATTGCATCAATTAAACCTCAGTGAGGAATAGTAGTATATATATAAATATGGAAGGCAGAGGAGTCGCAAATGTCGATATCCTTATACGGTATGTGTATTTGAGCGTGTACTTATTTAATTAGACGTTTTGAGTTCTTCAGAATCCTCATACAGTTGGCGCCAGACATTTTTGAAATCGCGCAACGGTAATTATTTGCCAAATTACTGTACTTCTTGGAAGTGGATTCTTTAAGTGAGTAGATATACGTTTGGTTGTACAGCTTCTTGACCACACAACAGAGCAAACTTTGTATGGGGATTTATGTACTTGTGTATAAGCCTTTGAAACTTCTTATTGTGCGGAATTGGTTTGGAATAATCCCAGTGTATCTGGGCTATAAGATCTATATACATAGATGTGAAGGGCAAATATAATATCATATTTCCTTATGATGTTATATTTGGAAATGAGACTCTCCGGGTGGTGCGGATCCGTGCACTAACCACCTCACAACAAATTCATCCGTGGGTAAATCGCGTGGAAGAACAGGAAGTCTTCTCGTAGGTGGACAATTGTCCTCCATTCTCTCTTTATCAAAGTATTGTTTCTTAACTTCCTCCAACACTGACTTCTTTACCACACTTGGATTTCGTCTCTGATATTGTGTGTACACTGAGCCGTGGCGATTGGTGGAATACATCAACGTTTTTTCTCTGGCGGGCTGGTCGTTCTTCACGTGTAACACACAGCTAGATGTCCGAATGTCAGGCTCTAGTGACGTAATAGAGCGGTCGTCAGATCGAGGCGAGAGATTCTCTTCCTGCTGCATTCTGATGTCCAGGGTCGGCCTCATACACACCCTCTTCCTGAAATATACATATCATATCATGTAGTGCAGTGCCCGATGAAACTAATTCATATGTATTTAACGTATAAATGGAATGCTTCCACTCAGTACAGTATTCATTCCACTAGTTTTTAAGGAACAGTCACTAAGCTGGAAGTGGGAGATTTGAATGTCTAGGTTTTGTGCACCAACACAGCATGTCAGTGAGAGTGGGCGTTGAAAGATTTATGGCCTCATCAATATTTTGATGTTCGATCGACTCTGCAATTCATTGAATCACAGCATTAAATCCAACAAGCATGAATTAAATCGTTCGGATGAAACTGAAGGACAGGCGTACAATTTAAGTAGGCCTATATTAACCATTCGCCTTGGCAGTAAATATTCCGTAGCAATGCACGGACATACTGACTGGTTGGTGTTTAACGCTGTGATCAAAGATTTTCCCGACGACCGTGTCAGGTTTATGGGCAGAGGAAAGTAGATTACCCGATTTTAACATCCAGCCTTCGTCAGCTCCCTGACACACCTTCTCACCGCTGACGCTGCGGTGAAAACAGCCAGAGCAGGATTCAAACACAAGACGTCATTAATAATAGAAAAATCCAAGGCATCACCACGAAATGTTCCATAGATGCACCAGCTTTCGACCTTTTGATTCGAAAAAGATCCCGACAATAAGGTCGAAAGTCCGTCCTGGCTCTGCCCGGGTTCCCCCCACCATAATGCTGGCCGCCGTCGTATAAGTGACATGTTCTTGAGTTCGGCGTAAAACACTAATCAAATAAATAAATCAAATAAATACAAGTCCTGGCATGATTATTGAAGAGCCAGATGGTCGAACTGAGCCAGCCAGTCCGTTAACCACCCCTGCGAGTGATGAACGGAACGTATTTGTACAACACTCAATCACATAACTTCAATGTCCGATACAACTATTTAACGCCAGTGCCCGACACAACCACACACTAGTGAGTTTCTATACTACTGGGGACGTGTAATCCAGATCAGGCGAGCCATTCATCACCGAGGCACAACAGATGTGACTTACTTAAAGATTACTTGAGAATGAACGTGGCCAATATTTTTTTGCATCAACTATTGTAAATTTGACAAGAAACAGTAAATATAATATATATTTGCTTGATTTGTTTCGCCATAGCGGCCAATATATGTGTATCTGGACCTACATACACGTGTAACTGAAGTCCATTGTATACAACTTAAATGTTAAATGGAAAATTTTGCCAGTGATGCATTTGAGAAAGCCTTCGTAATGTTAGAATAACATTTAAGGCCTTGCAAAATGATTAAACACTGTTGTATTTTAACACTACCTTATGCCACAGTAACATTTTAAAGGTGTTGTATGACACCTTGTGTGACACAAATGTGAAATGTTGTAATCTAACATTTTGTTGCAAACTGTGAGCAATCATTACCCTGCCTTTACAACGTTTCGAAATATTGGCACTCAAATTTTACTATGTATTTGTTATGCATTTAACATGTATCATGTTAACACAATACTAGACATAATACTAGACAGTATAAATGCATGTAAACTTACGGAAGGATTCGTGTTCGGTCTCTCTCTGACAAGTCTGCGAGCATTGCCTGTCCTGGAACCCTTGGTTCTTGGGGTGTTAGGTGTAGCCCTAACAGGTCCCTTCTTGTATAAGCTGGGTTTTGGGGTAGAGATACCTTTGACATTGGCATCTGTGTTTGGACGGATAACGAATGTGTTCCGTTTGACGGGATGTGTTTAGCGTCGTTTGAAATCGCAGGAAGTCGAGGCCTTCGCAGATCCAGTCTCCGAGACAAAGAGTCATCGGAAAGAGAAGATCTGGACACGTTTTCCCGACATGGACAGCATTTGGAGGCACAGCTTCCAAGCGTGTCCAGTCTTGACTTGCTGCCTTCGGTGGTTCCGGAATTCCTCTTGTTCTGTTGGGATTTGGTAAGTAGAAAGGGTCCACTGTCATTAAAAGACGAAGTATCAGTCGGTATTACGATGTCATACGCACCACAAAGACTGGGCCAGTTCCTGGATGGGCTCAAAATGCGATTCTCATCGGTATTACGCCAAGGATTCGAGAATGGCTCACTTTTTCCCATTTTCTGCCAATGCATGTGTATTACACAGCCTAGTGCTTGACTTTCTGCATGTCACATAGCCATAGCTTTTCTATGCGACTTCATTGGGTTTCTTATCGTATTCATAGCATATCCATTATTGATGCTAATTAGCCTACTCATTTTGCCACAGCATTGGCTGAGGCACGCCACACCTTCTTCCAACACATCGTTCTTTGAAGATATATTTCTGTAGTAAGGTTATATCCGAAGCTAAATTCTGAAACAAATAAAACAATGTGAAAATATTTATAATTAGATATTCATACTCTGGAGTATTTGAATACACATGTGCAATGCAAACACGGAAAGCACGGGAGGGACGAAATAGGAAACAGCCCTGACGGTTCTTCAGGAACCTTTAAGAATTGACAAACATAGTATCCTCAAAATGTGGTGACTTAAGATTCAATACTTTTCACTTCAGTGTTTAATGATTTACCCTTTACCGAAGAAGAAATCTCCTCCAGGAAGGATCGTCTCCAAACATGATTGGAGCTATGATTTGCCATCAGAGCACATACATGAGCGACCATGTCTGCAAGAATATTTTAACTATACCGTATATTGCCTTGTTCGAAGTCCGGATATAATATAAATGCATGGAAGCACCACCAGTCAGACCATCTACATGGTATACTCTTCAGCAGAAACAGCACGATAAGAAAAGATATATGTAAGTGCAGAATCTTATAAAAGCAAATTCACCAACATGTCAGAACAGTACAACAAGTGACCATGAGTACAATTACAATGTGAGAGGAGGCTTTTCAATCGCACTTCGTGTCAAGCCACGAAGGGCTTAGGCAGGAAAAGAACAAATAAGAGAACATGTACGTGCCAAAACTTAAGGAAACAAACCCTGCATGGATTCGCCAGATGAACAATACTAACCAACTTGTACTCTGTTCCTGTCGAAGGAGACTATATGGTCACCACGTGCTTTATCCGAAACCGATGTATACATCGCCTGCAACCTTTGTTCCTCAAATTGCGTCAGTAGTTCCCAATGTATATATGTCCAAAGAATCTATAGCTTGAAGTATGTTCTTGTTTGGACAACGTTTCTGCGTTACAGCGTGCCCCGTGTCAGATGAACAATACCGAAGTCATGCATGCTCGAATGCAGACGACTGGCACACCTGAAGAGGTGACCGGTTGGCCATCGGATTATGTGGCGCCCATTGATTTATTAAAGGCCTTCTGCAGTTGTGATGGGCAGGGGTTAGGGTGTTACAGCTGATATTGGCCAGGCTACCTTGTTAATCAAAGCAAAAGACATGTGCCAGATGGGGTGCCAATATTATAGCCCTTGGGTCAATAGTCGGACAGGAAACACTGTTTACAAAGGTTTCAGGAAACACTCTGCAGGCTCCGAGGTAGGCGCACTGTACTGAAATGCAAACATGACAATATGTGCAACTCTTGGCGGCTGCATAGGCGTATATCTCCAGAGCTACGGCCATTAATTTTTAATCAGCCATCAATTGTTATAGATAAAAAACTGATCGGCCCAAGAGGAAATAACATGAGCTGGAGGTCTTCATTTATAGTTTACAAGATAGTACAACGTAAACAACTGGCGTTTAATCCATCCAGTATATCCACCTTCAATCTCACATGTTATTACTTAAAGTAAAAGACAGCTCATGGCTGAGGCACTGTTCATTTAAAAGAGTACAAACTTCTCTCGAATGCAAAATCCTTTTTGAATTTGTATGAAGTCGTCCCTGAATTATCTCCGTTTGAAGTATGGAGAATTTAGCTGCCGACTGAGGCTCTGAAGGCAAAAATGCTTTCAAGCTTATGAGAGATTGACTAATCAGAGAGCTAGGAAATATCAGCTCTTTATAGGCTGTGACGTAAATGTTCTGAGTTGACTGACAATGTAACATGTAACAAGATACGGACATGACACTGTTTTAATGTTATATATTTTGATTATAACAAGTGGATGTATGAACAACACTGCAAAGTATTTCCAGACAGTTGTGTTGTGGCGGGAGACATCATTCCATCATTTCATGTTAGAAATTTACACATACACTTAAGTTACAATCACAACCCCAGCAGCTTACTTCAGTCTCAGGTGACAAGAGTGTTTCGCGCTTGGAACAATTATATACGTCACAACCCAGACGGAATGGCTGCATTTTATGCTAGCTGACGGAGCACGGTCATGCAAATGTCGATTTCCACTGTCGTAGTAACCGTTAGAAAAAGTACTTTACCGAAATAAACATAATATTGTCCAATCTTTTTCACAAACCTAACTTTGAACATGAGCCGTCTTTCACTTATAGAAGTCTTAAAACTTCTCAAGTTAAAATATGTAAATAAAATCACGACAAGGCGCCTGTTTTAGCACAGGCTACATAAATACCACGAAGGTTGTTCATGTTCGAGCATTTCTATGTCAAGTAAGCATATTCATAAACAACTGATCTGTTAGAAGTAAACAAAAACACTTAGTCTTTATAGTCTTTCACTGTATCAGGAACATGTGGTTCGCTGAGACTAGGCCCTTGATTAATGAGGTAGGCCTATAGCCTGCTCGAATGCGGCTCTCGTTGTTCGTTTTTGCAGGAACCTGGCAAACACTGAGGTTGTTTCCTCAACCCATAAACCTCATCGCCATCATATAAGTTAAAATTTCTGTTTGTATACGGAGTTAATCTCCGATACATCAAAGGCTCCTGTGATTTTGCTCTGAATGCTTTTGTCTTTTGCATTAATCTTCTGCAAGGAGCAGTACATATACTAAGGTCTTGGCACAAATCTGTAATAATTGGAAAATCTGTAATAAGTGTAAATTCTATAAATGAAGAAAAACCGGATGAAACCTTGTCTCCATTTTCAAAAACTTGATCAGGTTATGTTATAAGGAAAATGTGAGTACAGGTACCAACTCTATTGTTGAGAAATAAACTGAGATGTCCCCAATGTATACGCAACGGGGAATAAAATAGTAAATAAACCCGGAGACCCCCGATAATAATTTCCGAAGGGTGATCTGATCTGTAAACTGTGCCGGCTGCAAGTAGGCCTATTGGATCAATCTGTATGCATAGTTCGAAGTTCCGTGAATTTCCCAATGCTCAAGCAAACCATTGATAAAGAATTTGTACGGGTACCCATCACTTACCGTAAAATGTATGGCTATAATATTGTTAGCGCAATTAAATTAACGTCGATTGTGGGGATATTTGACGATCAGATAATTGACGACCACATTGTCAAGTATCTATCGACGCTTGATTAACGTGTTGTGGATTTCAGTTGGTTCTAATACAGTTAGTTGGCCTATAGGACTAAATAATAATTCCTGAATGCCAAGAGCTTTTATTCGATATCTATTCCATACTGATGATGGTTGTGTATTTACAAAAAAAGAACAACAACAACACATGATTGTTACTTTTGTTTTCCCACTGAAAAACTGGTCATTCGGCCCCTTGCCTTTGACAGCTAAAATATTGATATGGGTCGTACACACCGACTGTCTTGACTAAGGCGTTTGCTATGTTTTTTGGTTATGTCTTTTCGGTGGTGTCTCAAACATTTCGTCATTACAAAGTTGCCTCCCTTCATCCATTTGACACCTGCGAAGGGAGTAAGCGTGGTGGGCGGAACAGCCCGATACAAAACAAGTGGGGATTTCCTCATTGCGAAAGGTCGCGCGAGAGGTGGCAGCATGGCGGACGTAGGGCGATCGGTAGGGATTGCCAAAGGCTTATAAATGATTACACAGAACAGCAGCCAGCGATGATCACAATGACAGTTTGTGGAAACGTGACAGTCCAGTGAAATGATTAACTTGGTTGTAGAGCGATCGTCCCGTCGTAAGTGGCCTAATCCACGCGACCGGATGAGTTGGTCGTGAAGCTAATTTTAGCCCAGTGGCCTTATTTTTGATGTCAACTTCTGCTGTGATCACAAGACTGCGGGTCGGCGTTCGAGAAGGGAGGACTCGCCTGAAACATGGCTCTTCAGGTGACATCCTGTACCCTGAGAAACAACCCAGAAAAGCTGCTGGATAAAGGCGCTAGTTACTTCAGGGAAAGGACAAACAGAGGCATTCTCAGTGAGTATATGAGCATGATTTTTTCACATTCCTGTATTTATTTATTTGATTGTTGTTTTACGCCATGCTCAAGAATATTTCACTTATACGACGACAGCCAACATCATGGTGGGAGGAAACTGGGCAGAAACCCTCGACCAGCCGCAGGTTCCTGGTAGACCTTCCCACGTACTTACATTGCTGTACATGTATACATACATACATTTACATCTAGACCCAGGTTGCCATTTCAGTCCATCTTTTATACACATGACTGATGGGATTTAATAGCCACAAAGGGAAGCAATGACAGAGCTCACGTGTCTTTTACAGGTCCTTTTCGAACGACGTTTGCAACCCAAAGCAGGATTCAAGTGTAGCTCCTACCTCTCAGCTTGGTCACAAACACATCCCACGTATATTCCTCTCAGTAATGGCACACCAGCCCAAAATTATAATGGTATTTTAACTTTTGTTAACACCATTAGCACAAATGATGACATTTTGTACTGTTAAGATACATTGTGTATAAATATGGAAAAGAAATTTTTAGCTGAATCGGTACATGTACATTTAACAGCTGTGATTTTCTGCTCATGTGTTACAGTTACATCTTAATTTGATTGATGTTTTAAATTGTACTTAGAAATATTTCACTAATAAAAAGTGGCCAGCATTGTCGTGAGAGGAAACCAGGCAGCGCTTGTCGGGGAACCCACAACCGTCTGCAGGTCGCTGGCAGACCTTCCCACGTACATGACATAGGGCTGTAGAGGATGACAGTCTGAGCCAGACTTGAACTCACAGTGACTGGTGAGATGATTCTTGGTTGTTGCGAGTAGAATGCTTTACTAAATTATCATAGTGTTCATCTATAACAGTGTGTACACCTACATGTATAGCCTACACATATGTATTCTTAGAATGAATTTTCATTGCAGTTTTTACAATTAAAATTTTTATTTGATATATTTTTATAAATAAAGTTGTCCTCAAGAAAAATAAACAGTGATAGCAAACACCTGAACTGTGATCATGTTTTATACTGGTACCCTCATCCCATGATATATCATAAATTTTTTTTGGATTTTATATTAATTCTGTGTATGTGAATTTGTAGAAGACCATCTTGGCTTTTGGAAAATTAATACAGATAGTGAAAAAATATTCATTTTTCATTATCATTGATTTGTGATAATGTCACCTTCTTTGCCAGTTTCTTGCCAAAAGAAGAAGTGAAATACAGTGCACCTAGTTCTGATGCGAGGGGTGAAATGATGTGTGGGCGGGTGAAGGGAAACAAGGAATCCTGTGTGTTTCACCTTGTCCAGATGTTGTCATTTATACTTAAGAGTTTCTTTGTACCTGTATGTGTTACATGATCACTGTTGCTACCTAAGCTGACATGTACGTAGCTACACGTACAAGTGTGTATGTACATTGTTCTGTACACCCTGCACTGCACTCCTCTATGTACACCACAGTAAGCATGATTTTCAGTTATATACATCTGCAGCAAGTATAGAGGTGTATTTGTAACAATGGCTGTGTACTGAAGGTCTTTCACAGCATGCTAGGTACTGTTATCATTGTGGTTTAGTTCATACCCTAGTCCCTTCCCCAAGGCTTGCTCCTGAGCAGTATGTCAGGTATGTTGAGCTACATGCGTGCACCTGGTTCTCACAGGCTGTACAAAAACAGTTACAGGGCTTGTATGAATTAATGGAGGCATGTGGTCGGGATGAAACCGGTACCACCACCAGGCTGAAGGCGTTATCAGTCATTGATTAGATTTTCCCACATTAACTGGTCCTTGCAGCCCTTTGTCGGCAACAACTGCGTTGAGCATACCAAGCAGTTCATTGAGTGAAGAGGTTCATTTTATAACATCATCTAAATGCCTTAATTTGTATATATAGGCTATTGGTAATGATTTGATTGTTTTATGCGTAAATCAAATGATTTAAGAATAGTTTTGATTGGTAAGATTGAAGATCACTGACCTTCCACCAGTGTTGTGTGCATATCTGTATGTAACATGCGGAAAAGTTCGTCAGTAACTTGCCAAAGGTCAGTGGTATATGTGAAGCACTCCGGTTCTATCCACCCTTAAAACTGACCACTATCCTATTTTATTTAAATACTCTTAAGTATGTGGCCTTAAAACAACAATGAAGTAAATATTTATCACTCATCTTGTATACTCTGTATGTCATTGATACTGTATCTTATTAAAGCACAGCCTTGAAATTGGTCAACCCAACCAGTCTAGTGTTGTGTCGAAAATCAAATTACAGAGGTGCATGAGTAGCACTAATAGTTTTTCTTTCATATGAGAAAAGGTTCAGGAATTATGGTAATTGTCGAAGATGTGAAAATATATCTGAGCACTTAAACCAGATCGGGCCCTGGGAAGAACTCAAAATATACTGCATCACATCATGAAAAGATTTGAATGAATTTTAGTATAAAAGTACAAAAGTGTGCGTGATGTTTATGACCATGATGTCTCCAGATGTGGTCATGTGTCAGTGCATCCACCAAATTGTTTGATGGCTTTTTCGATTTCCAGTAGATTATTTTACTTGTTCGTGAGATGTCACCGTTGTCTGAAGTAGATACATGGTTATGGCTGTGCGGCTAATTGATGGTATAATGTTTCTTCCTATTGTAACTTGAGCATCACTGAACTCGAGTTATTAAGTTGGGACACAGGGGTATGTGTCATCTGATACATCCTGTCCCCTGGGGATTTAGCTGTCACCCTCATGTTCAACAACACACCAATGTGTTCTTTCAGGCCACTTCTTTAAATTGTATATGAATGACCAGTCCCTGTGCCCCAGTCTGACCAGCAATTTGGTGTTGATTTGGACTTGCATCTCGAAAATTGTTATTGGGATTTTATTTTCTTTTCTCCCAATGTAAAAATCTGTATTTTTTCATTGGCCAGAGTGGAAAAAATAACAGAATTCCCAACCAGCCAACCCTATTTTTTCTTCATAGGCCTGATAAAGAATTTTTGTATGGTGGCCTGACCTGAAATAAAAAAAGTGTTACAGTTTACCTATATGTTAGTGCCAACAGATTTATAGATTGCTTCACTTTGAAATGTTCAAAGCTGTGTCAGTGTGCACATGGCTTTGTATACAACAGGTGTTGCACTAGTGTTTCTGGTTCATGATCAATGAGTTTGTGGACCCAGGCTCAGAATCTGGGTCTGTACATTGTACATGACTCAAACACGAATCTCATTAAATCATGCTCAGATGATGCGATTTGCTGAGGTCATGTAACATCTTGAATTCAATTTCAAAACAAATAAAAAATGTGAGTTCTTCACTTTTGTGTCTTTCTCAAGAGAAGAAAGTATCAGAAAGGCAAAATCCTGTGAAGAACTCTCATTTTATACTGTATTTTTAATCCACCTCCTATACCACAATTTTATTATTTATTTTTCTTCAATTAGTGCACCAAAAAATTGTAATTTTGTATTCCTCCAGATAAATGATTTCTCAACTCTAAATTGATTTTTGGGTGGGAATGTGCTTGGTCAATTTATGCTTTGCTACCAGTACTAAAGTATTCTGTTAAAAACTGTACAGTCACCAGGTAAAAAGACAACTTCAAAAAGTATGACTTTCTGACACTCACATGTATAGTTTGCTACCACTTCTCCATAGATATTTGTTAAATCAACACAGATGTGACTGGCATTTGTAGAATGTTAATGTACACGCATTCAGGGGTATATCCATGCTTCAGTAGGCATATTTAAGGCTTGGTTGAGGCTGAGTATGGGTTTAAGAAAAGTTCATGATCGTAGTTAGATTTCATGCTGAGCGTGAGCACAAAAGACAAATTCAAGCCTTTGTCAAGGTTTTTTATTTCTGACTTGCATTTATCAAGTCCATCTCAAGTTGACGGTTATTCTTCATTTTAGATCAAAAATCATACTCATGCAAAGTTTATGGCTTAAGGCCCAGCACAGAGGTCTTGTGCTGTAAGATACCCGTACACGTACCCATTGTCAAACTTAATACTTGTACTTGCGTACAGATATCACACACTGGCACCAAAGCTGTTGTCTTTTAATGAAAGTATGTCAGTGGTAAAATATTGATTTATTACCTGTCTTGATATTAGACTTGTGTTTTATTTTCATTGTGGTATATGTGTATTCAGTTTAAACTTTATGGTAATACTTAAGATTATCTAACTGGTATATCAACAACTGGCTAGGCATATTGTGTTTCAGCTGAGTGGTACATACATGTGCCAGGGACACCTAACCATTTATGTGTCCATTCTTATCTGATGTGATTGTTATAACGCTGTCTTAAAAACTCATACATACTTACACATTTATATAGCTCTAGGGCTGGACTCAGTGTGTTACCAGGTGATGACAGACAAATACTGGTCATACATGCAAACAGGGTTGAACTGGTTCAGAGATCTTGTAAAGTGATCTTCATCAGGTGATGACATACAGGTACTGGTGATACATGCAAACGGGGTTGAACTGGTTCAAAGATCTTGTAAAGTGATCTTCATCAGGTGATGACATACAGATACTAGTGATACATGCAAACGGGGTTGAACTGGTTCAGATATCTTGTAAAGTGATCTTCATCAGGTGATGACATACACATACTGGTGATACATGCAAACAGGGTTGAACTGGTTCAAAGATCTTGTAAAGTGATCTTCATCAGGTGATGACATACAGATACTGGTGATACATGCAAACGGGGTTGAACTGGTTCAGAGATCTTGTAAAGTGATCTTCATCAGGTGATGACATACAGATACTGGTGATACATGCAAACAGGGTTGAACTGGTTCAGAGATCTTGTAAAGTGATCTTCATCAGGTGATGACATACAGATACTGGTGATACATGCAAACAGGGTTGAACTGGTTCAAAAATCTTGTAAAGTGATCTTCATCAGGTGATGACATACAGATACTGGTGATACATGCAAACAGGGTTGATCTGGTTCAGAGATCTTGTAAAGTGATCTTCATCAGGTGATGACATACAGATACTGGTGATACATGCAAACAGGGTTGAACTGGTTCAGAGATCTTGTAAAGTGATCTTCCTCAGGTGATGACATACAGATACTGGTGATACATGCAAACAGGGTTGAACTGGTTCAGAGATCATGTAAAGTGATCTTCATCAGGTGATGACATACAGATACTTGTGATACATGCAAACAGGGTTGAACTGGTTCAAAAATCTTGTAAAGTGATCTTCATCTACAATGCCACCTTTAGGCTGTGTATTTTTCAGACTTCGTTTTTGCTTTGTTTAAGATATGACATGTACATGTACGTAATTAACTGAATAGGCCTACTTGATTCCGTATATCTGACATTGAATGGATATTGGACTGCAGACTTGTGGCCCTACATCAGTACATGTACATGTATGTACAGGATTTTTGTCACACTATCCATTCCACAGTCGATCTTCTGAGTTTCCCCAACCTTAGGGTTTTCGGGTTCTCAAGCTTTCCTCACCTCTCTTGACATCCACATGTACGCTGCCCTTTTCTATAATGAGCTGCAAATCAGACTTAATAGTACCTCACAGAGTCAGTGATTTTCTAGAAATTATAGTCCTAAATTATGGGCCAGAATAATTTGTTTACCAAAAATGAAATGTTTTGAGGTGGGGTTTTATTAGTTCCTGAAATTCGAATAGCACAGTGTGTAATTTTACCAATCAAGAGAGAATAAGTGCCTAAAATCAGTTTGAGCAATATAAACATGCTTAGAAACTTGCAGCTAGGAAAGTTGTTGAGAATTACTTCCTAGAAGTGTTCTAATGATTTGGGCCTAGTACCAGGTTGTTTTCACATACCTGTTAAGGTACCTCTTTTTTCTTTCACCAAAAATTCAATACTATCATGCCATTCTTCTTATTATTTTTAGTATGTGTATGACAAAATGCAATTATTTTATTTTCAGCAAATAGTGCAGTTCAAATGTCACCTGATTAAATCTGGATTTGGCTTCATTGGCCATTTTGCAGCCAAGGATACTCTTCTGAACTACTCAATTCACATATAAGATTGTCGCGTGGGTTGTCTGGTGATTTTAAAATTTAGTTTGATTGTTAACATAATTGGCATACGTGTAATATTAGCCCACGCCACACTTGTACTGAGCCATAAAATAATGTGTTATACAGCTGATGTGCACGTATGTGCTGTACCGACACAGTGGTGGGATGACATTATGAGTGTGATATCAGTCTGATTGATTAAATAAAATTAGCCAGCACATATTCATAGATCGACACGGGTTCTTTTTGCACGGCACACTGATGAATCCTGACCACAATGTAGTCAATTCATACTGGTTTTGATAGAACGTAACGTTAGGCCTTTGGTGTACACGGGGATTGCGGAAGTGACTGTGGCATATCTAAGCATAGATTATTTTGTTATGGTAAATAGGATGTTTAATCTTGGACCTCATTCATATTTACTAATCAATTACAGCAATGAACGCCAGTTTATCTACATGTAGATAGTAGACAAAATAATGAGAAATATGTGTTATATGTTTTACCACAGAATTCATGTGTTACATGTGTGTCGTTGGTAGCATGATTGGATGAGCCGCATATTAATGAGGAAAGATATACATGCCTGCACGCACGTATAAGGTGTACTTCATGTAAATTATCATGAATCTAATTGATAGATGTACAGGTAGATTTAATGATTTACATGTGTACATCATTGTTGTGATGGACATCTGTGTGTTCCTAGAATAGTTCCTTAAGAAATATGTAATAAGGCTGGGACTGAAATCATTAATACATCAGATCGTTAGCATAATGCGTATATTTAAATTCCATTGCATAGTACGTGTAAAATATGGAATTGTTTTAGCCATTTGATCAGTGATTAGATTAGTTTGATTCTCACAATACTCGGATACTTTTAATGTAATGATGAACGGATTGACATCGTTTGATGAGACTAGTGGATTTTAAGCATGGAAATGTGAAGCAGTTTCTATTATATACAACTTAGTTTGGACTTACTTTTTTACAGTATTTCATCTGCTGTTCGAATGAGAGATGATTTGTAATGTACATCTACGAATGCATCATATAATTGTACACGGCTAGGTACTCTCAGGGTATGTATGGACATGTCAAATGGAGCTAAAAATACTGATCTAAATTAAGACTTGAGATGCATGCAAATACAACGGAAACCAGAAGAAGTTCTGTGTTAATTGCAGTCTTGATTTGCATAGGAGAGGCTTTGTAGTTACTGACACATGATACAGTCACATTATGGACTATTACAATAGTGCTCTGTGCTGTTCTGCTTGCTGGCCTCAATTCCTTATCAGTATGACAGGGTTGTCTCCCTTTACACACGATATAGTGTAAGGGTTACGCTGGATGTTCTGTGAAAGGTTACATCAGTCTGGGGAAGCCCGGCACAAAGACCAAGCTTTGTGGGATAGGCTCACAAGAAATGGTGTATTAATAAAAATGGGAGAATAGTTGTTTTCAGTCCTGCTTTTGTTTATTATATTAAAAATCAAAAGGCTCTGATAAGTATCTAGCCATGTTCAAATCACCCAGATAATGCTCCGCCGACATGAGTTCGTTTTCCACTGTTTGAGAACTCCAGGCCTACGGCTGTTCATTCTCATTATTAACAGCAAAGACTCCTGTTTTGATTTACTTTACATGTATCAAGATGATTTGAAAATAGCTAGCTGCCATTTATTTCATCATTCAAGGACGCAACGTGATTGGACAAGGGCCAGTTTGCTGCGGGGAGAATCAGGTTTCAGTTAAATGTGCCGATGTGCAGAGCATCCTTGCATAACTGTAAAACACTGGTAATTGTAAATTGCCATTGTGTGAATTACTGTAAACATGGCTCAAAGTTTGACGTACACCAGTGATTACATTAAAGGTTAAAGATGAACTTTCCTGGTTGATCAATTTTTTGCACAAAATTGGCACAGTATGTCCTAGCGGTAATGGTAACACAGAGCTGAAGTGATATAAGGAATATACATTGCTACATTTTTGAAAGATATATTTTTTTCCACATTGATCGCATGGCTTGGTATTCTCTCCATGACTTGCTGCCCTTGGTGTGCCCGTAGTGTTTGATGTCATCCTGGTGTGATGCTGTTTTATGCAGCTGTTAACTGTGCTAATGACTCACCGAAGTATGATGGGATTAGTTTTCATGCCCTCCTATGGGAGCCCACCATGCGATGAAAGTGAATAATTGACATGCGACATGAAAATTTCTAACCGAATAAGCACTCTAAATTACGTCGAAGCCATTTTGAGGAGGTGTTTATTGATCCGGCATACAGACCGAAAATGGAGCGTAAAATGGAAAGTAAACACTGCGCATCAAAATCGGAAATGCCACAGTTACTTCGCACATGTTTGGCACACTAGCGCCATTCAAGGGCAGGCAAGCTATACTCTTCGCTCAGCTTTTGGTGTTAAATATATTTGTATTTTCTACAAGTAAAAGTACTCACCAGATGCATTTTTTGATTTGCGTCATTTTTTTATCACAGGTACATGTATATCATTCAGTAAATAAAATAAAAAATAGAACCGAAACAGTTCTCCTTTAACGTATACATGTACTTTAATTATAAGAGGTACTTCTGTGTCAAAACATCTGTGTTTTTAAAAAAAAGTAAGATTAAATGATTTGGATGGAGATTAGTTTGAATGCTTTTCCTGATTGCAAAGAAAGCATGCAGTGTATTAAAAGTGCTGGCATAAGTTTCCGATGATAATGCAAAAACAAGAGATTTCTGTGGTTTTCTCTTTTGCAGTTTCATTTTTGAGAACTTTTCAAATAACAGTGTTATTCATTGCATATTCATTTCAACCATAACGTTAACTACTTATGTTATAGACGATTACCATCATATCATTTTAATATTTCCACCTAGTTTATCCTGAAACTGGAGTAGCACTGTAACCACATAAGAATATCAAGGGAAAGTATGAAACTAACTTGCAGTTGCTTAAGATACTGTGAACATGTAGCCATCTGGTCAGTTAGCCACACTCTGGACATGGAACAGGCTGCCATCCCTGTGCACTAACAGTGAGGTGACTCCATGAGGAATGATGTTTTCTGGATGGTTGCCGTCTCTCCCCCTCTTTTAATGAATTGCTGGAAAACATGGTTCAAGTTACTGTTATCTGTCCTTATCAAATATAATTAACACTTCATGAAAACTACTGCTCTTATGGAAGTTTGTACCCTGTCATTCAACACTGTGAAACAAAATTCCACCAAATATTCAATGAATGCTGCAGAACTCTCATACCATTCATTTCATGTCAAATCCAGAGTGAACTACAAACAGAGAAAGTTAAGAACTATAATTATTCTGACTGGACAAAATGATTTGTTGAGTCACATGACCTGTCATAATGGAGGCCACCATCTGCATATACAGTGTAGTTGACTCAGAAAGATATTGCATTTGACTTAAAATCTTGTCCATGACTGAATTACTCATTTTGCATTTTTTTGAGAGTTCAGTTGGGCTTGAGAGGTTTGATGGATGACAGGATATGGTCAAAGTTTCAGCTGCAAAATGTAATATTTTAAGACCATTGTGTGCGTCCAAAATTGCAAATTTCTAGGGCTACTGCAGTGTATTCATCTTGTAAGTGTGCATGCATTTGTTATTAGACTTGCGTAATGCATTTCAAAGTTTTTCATATTGTCACCAAATAGATTGCATTGAACTAAACTCAAGCAGCCAGGGTAAATACTGATGACTGCTGTGTAAATATTGACCATTATGAATTATTCATTGTTTTCTTCTTATGATAAAATTATTTTTAGTTTTATTTTATACAGTGAACAATTGTGTGCCATGTCTAGATGTTGTACATAAAGTGCCAATGGGAAGCTTACTCAATTACTGATATTGACTTTAGCCACATCAAAATCCATAATGGAGGGAGTGCACTTTTGTCTTCTTGCTCGCCGCTGATACTGCACTGAACATCAAGCCATATTGAAATCCTGCGTCAGAACCAGTCATGTGATGTCTGGAACTGGCAGAGGTCATGTGACCGGCTGTGTCTGCACAGAAATCAATTCTTTGTTGTTGTCGTCATTCAGTCACGTCGTCAAAGCTAGGCATGACATAATGCAGCGGTCTGGTCATCCCTTCCGTGTGATGAGCGGTGGTGATATTATCACATATTGATTTCTGGGGAGCTAGGGAGGGGGACGCCGGGTGATAAATTGTGCGGAGGCTCTCCGGGAAGATGGCAGCTCATCCTATGGGCGACCCAGAGCTGGATTTGGCTGGGTTAGGCTGAACAGACACGCTTGACTGCTTCAGGATCACAGACCTGTACATGTAGCCATTTCTGTGGAATCACCAAGCTGGAGTCCCTCAGTAGGTCGTCATTAAGTGTCACGTCTTGATTGTGTATATGTGTACCTGCAGAGCTCCTTCCAGCCAGCCGCTGAAGGCCGCTTATTATCTGGGCTGTACATAGGCTGGCCTTTCTCTAATGGTCATCAATATGTGCAATATTGTCTGTTGTACGTCTGTACAGGCTTATGGCTAATCCCATATTCCAAACCTCTGGTCAAGGGTGGGGATTTAAAGCTTTATTCACCCCATCATTCCAAGAGATTTTTGTAGCCAATTTCTTTTTAGAAACTCAGAAAACAGTGTTTTTTTTCAGCAGTGTATCAAAAACTCAGTTTATTTCATGAAAACTCACTGCAAAATTTGTGTAAAAAACTCAATTTTCCCATGATACATGTATTTCTTGTTGTCGTTACCACAACGAGAAAGTTTGCTAGAAAAACGATTGGTTCATGATCATTGGATGGTTATCTTCTTATATCTCTGAAGTTTATACAAGCACAGTGTTGTACGAGTCTCTTGGCTGAGACATTGTCAGCCCCGTATCGATATGTGGTATTTTGAATTATGGTGTTATACTGGTGTGCAATTGTCGCCTCAAACAGCAGCCCCTCTTTGTAGACGTACACTGATTTAGGCTGATCAGTCTGCTTTCAGAACTCTGTTATGTGGATGGAAACCTGATTTTTTTTGTCTTTCAGGATTTCCAATTTTACTACTGGTGCTCCAATTAATCTGTTTAAGTTTTATTGCTAATGATTTGTTAGTCACCATGGAAATGGAAAGAAATGTGGTAGAATGCAGGAAGTAGTTAAGCTCTACATAATTTGCCTCATGATGTCTTTCTGTGAGCCTTGAAATGAAAAAAAAAATTAATCCAGCACAATTGTCTTGGGATATTATTCTTCTGTTAAAACGAATGAAAACGGTAATGTTTTCCCTTTCTTGAGAATGGCCACAGTCCCTTTTTTTTTTTTTCGTTTCTTAAAATTATCCACCTGATATACTGGCGGATGTGTACATATGAGCATCAGCGTGTTTGTCTGTCAGTCTGTTGGCCTGTCTGTAAAATCAGTTCTTGTAATCTTATAATGTATTTGCTTTGCCAGTTTTTGTCAGACATGATAATGATGTGCATTTACAGTTGTCAATCCCTACCATAGTTCCAAGTTAAAAATCAAAACTGAAATATGCAAAATATTAATAAATCAAGGCAAACTATTTAAACCAGTGCTAGGATGGTGGTATATGCAAACATCTGATGACCCTTGTATATATGTATATATATTTTTTTGCTGATTATCTGCATACAGTATTTCATTAGAGTTAGAATTGCCTTAAGTCTGTGTAGTTTTAGACGACATTGTGGGAATCTGATGATTTTCTGTTGGCAGGAAAATGCGGTAGAAGGAAGAGTGCAGTGGAGTTACTGGAAGCCAGCAAGTCTCAGTATGTGAAGAGCAGTCATGTGTTAGAGCAGAGGCAAGGCCTGGGGCCAGCGGCTGATCACGGGCCCGTCTCAGCCAGGTGAGATTCACGGTGAAGTGAGATAAGTAGACTGGCTTAAATGCTTAGGTAATGTGAGATACGTGATGGGTAAAAGAGTAGAGTGACAGCCAAAGAAGATATGGTAAACGTTAGATGGACTTATAACAGTGTCCTTTCATTGTTAATGTGAGATTTTGCATCAGAAATTGCTGGCTAGTAAGGTGAGATTTTGTCATTAATTGCTGACTAGATGTATTAAGGTGAGATTTTATCTCATTTATCACTGAGATATTATTGCTGATTACTGTTAGTTTTTACCAGTCACTTGCTGATTACTTTTAGATTTTACTTCAGTCATTGCTGATAACTGTTAGGTTTTACTGCAATCTTTGCTCTTTGTTGAGGTGAGATTTCATCACAATCGTTGCTGGTTGTTGAAGCCAGATTTTGTCACAGTCATTGCTGCTGGTAGAGGTGAGATTTTGTCACAGTCATTGCGGGTTATTGAGGTGAGATTTTATTACAGTCAGTGCTGATTGTTGAGGTGAGATCTTATCACAGTCATTGCTGGTTTTTGAGGTGGGATTTTACCACATTCATTGCTGTTTGTTCTGATGAGATCTTATCACAGTCATTGCTGGTTTTTGAGGTGGAATTTTACCACATTCATTGCTCGTTGTTCTGATGAGATCTTATCACAGTCATTGGCTGGTTTTTGAGGTGAGATTTTATTATGGTCACTGCAAATTGATTGTGAGATCTTATCACAATCAATGCTGGTTGTTGAGGTGGGATTTTATCACTGTCATTGCTGGTTTTTTGATGTGAGATTTTACTGCAGTCATTGCTGGTTGTTGAGGTGAGATTTTACTGCAGTCATTGCTGATTTCTGTTAGATTTTATCTGACAGCTTATCTTATCTTTGCATTAAATTGTAAAGTCAAGTTTAGGGTTTGCAGTTGATTGTAGCTACATTCTCTATCTACACGCAGGCAGATTTCACCACTGTAATTTCTGATTGGTGAGGTAAAATTCTGCTGCAGTACTGATAATTGATTTCTCAGATAAGACATGAGCTGTTTGTGGGGAAGAATAGTTTGTGTTCTCTGAGCACTGAATCCTGACAGTTTGAGGAATGAGTAGTTTGGCTGTGCTGGCATGGTTAGGACTGCCCCCAGTTAGGTACATCCTCCTCTTCTGAAGGTTACATGTGTAAAGCTGAGTGATGAGGCAACTTGTGTTGTGGGCTCACTACACCTACAACTAATAATAGCCTTGTTAAAACTAGCTGATTTCGTGACAGTAACACTGAAGCAGGTCTGAGTGCCAGCTCATTTACGTACTACTACTGGCATGACTGGACAGGCTTTTGGCTTCTGAGAGTAGTAGAATGGGCTTATGGGGCCGTCTGCAAGTACAGCATAGTGACAAAAGATTTAAGCATTATGTGATGTAAAAATAATGAAAATAATGTAAAAGAAATAAAAAAAGATGTTACCAAAGCTTTTGGATGTTATCAAATTTGTATCAGTAAACGTTTTGGTGGGAGTTTCTTGATTTACTGCCTGTAAAAATTTTAGAATTCAAAATTTGAAGCTGAAAATTTTAAATGAATTGAAAGAACAAAATTTAAAATGTGACTGGTAATAGAATGAAAACTGTTTTCAGAAGATATTTGAAGTTTATGTCGTACCCTGAGTGTCGGCGTACAGTAAAAGGGAAAGCAATGTTAAACAAAATGTTAGGGATGGTATCTTAAAAAGTACTGCTTGTATTGAACTCTGGGTTTGCACACATGTAGGCACAGTAACACAAGGGGGATATTCCATCGATGATTCTGTGTGTGCATATCAAATACTGTAAATTAATGAATTCCTCACTTATTTTTCTGTGTATTAGAATCATTGATAAACAAAATGTTAGTGGTGGTATCTTAAAAACTGCTGCATGTACTGAGCTCATGCAGGGTTTGCACACAATTAGAGGACAACAACTCAAGAGGGATGTTCCATCAGTTATGTCCTTTGATCACATTAATTCCGGTAAATTACAAATTTCACCCCCAGCCGCCCAGTAACAGTTAATGCAGTGTTCAGCAAAATGTTTCTTAAAAAAACTACTGCTTGTATTGAGGTCAGCCAGTGTTACAGTTTTTCTCTCAAAAATTACATCATTCACAAGTTTGTTATGCACTTTCACAAGAATATTAATTTTAATTATCAATCTCATCAACATTTTTATTGGTTACTCTCTCGCCATCTAGGCCATTCAGGCGAGCTCTTTTGTAGCCTTGCTATCACATCTAAGTTATAGAATTTATAGATTCCATGTGACTAGAATGTGCATTTAGGTGTCCATTTTTTCTCCAAGTGGATGGTTTGACTTCTGTAAGCTGTAGAAGTCAGTCTTGTCGGATAATGAATATTGCCACGCGGGATGAGATGAGGGAGAGGAATGTCTGTCGGGGTGGTGCAGTGAGAAGGCCCATGGAGAGAGATGTTAAGCAATGCCACTTACTCCCCAGGGATAGGATAATTGAAATTGCATGCTGGTTTGCTCGTATCCTGTCAGTCATGGACATGGGGGCTGTTCAAAATTTCCATTTGGATTTATGTCTTATTTTATGCCAAAAAAGAAATATGTGGATTCCTGAAAAGAACAGTATGTTACTAGGACTGCATGCAAGCTCATGAAGACACAGTTAGGGGGTATGTGTTATGGGCCTATCCCTAATTTGTGTGAATATGTTCATGGATTATGATGGCAACAGTTGGATTTTGAAGATAGTCCCTTTGGAGTTCTTAGTGTTGAAAAGATATATGCACTTTCCTGCAGACGCCAACCTCTTATAGCAGGTTCACAAAAAGTGGAATTTTATTTTGGAATGGTAACAGATCCTGCAGGTATGTGTATTTGTACATGAATGCATGTGTGTGTGGAATGGGCCAAGCTCACTGCAGGTTACATGGGGGTATTCTACACCCATAAGGGATTTGACAGTACTTGTAACTGGGTGATCAGTATCTCATATGCTGTACATGGTCAGAAGGTGACTGAGATATCTGTCTGGGAAGTACACCCAGTTTTGATTTTCGAGACCCTTCCAGCCTGGATTTTGAATATGGATCATGAGGATTGGTAAGTTTGTTGAGATGTATTTCAGGTACTGTCTATGTAGAAGGCATTCAAAGAATTTATTCCGTTCAAGACATCCTGTATGCTTCAACCACTTCTGTTTTTCTAATTTGGAGAAACATTGGTTTGCAAATACTGCTGTGTAATTCTGATGGCATGATCTGCTAAATGTGGGCATTTCATCTGAAGGAGTAATCAGCATTATTTAGTACCATTGCCTATTAAAAATTTCAGAGCATTGATGGAAAATATGCATAAAATAGAGAGGTGATTTTGAGATATAAGCCCCAAAAATGAAGTTAGTTTTATTTGTTTTTGGTGGGCGGCCCCACATAACTATTACCTTCATTTTTGAGTTGTTTTTACCTTATCCTTTAATACAAATGGGTCCTTTTCATGTATAGCAAATGAAAACTTACCAATCTGGATGAATTCTTCAAGTTAAGTTTTGCTATATTTTTTAACAGTATGCTTGTACAAGACATACATGAATATATTTTTAATTTGATAAACATATCATCACGCATTTATGAAATGGTTAATGAACTGTATGTGTCCACCCACCACAATGCATGTATATATGAATGACTGACAAACATTTAAGGAGTGGAGAATAAAATTACATGGTACGTGTGTGTCAGTTTGTGTTCAATGATAACTTTAAGGGTCGCAGAGTATTCTGTTTTTTTGTTACAAATTTCTTGGCCCTAGGAGCTTGGCGATATTGGTGCTGACAATTTCACACCCCAGCCCTGATTCATCCGTCCCATGGGGGTGAATAAATCTGTGGAATCTGTGGCATTATCTGGCTGTGTATCCACCCTGTTTAGCAAAAGCTGTATTAGTGCTCACCCTGGATCCCTGAAGAGATCATCTGTCATGTATCATTATCACACTTCCTCTGCTGGTTGTCTCTGCAGCCATATCACATCACAACAGAATTACCATAGTTGTAACCTAATTGCGTGTTATGTGGCTACATTGAGGTGTTGTACCCTTCATGTCTTTCCACATGTTGATTGTGACATTTGCTGGAAAAATGTAATTAAATATTCTAGTATTTCCAAGCATATGAAAAAGATTTTAAGCTTGGGAAAGGTGACAAAAATCCATTTGTCCTCGGCAGTGTTTCTATATGGAATGTAGCTTTAGGCTGTTAATGTTTCCCTCGTGTACATTTTCGGTGGAAAACAGTGAAGTGCATTTATTGGTAATTTTAATTTCTATACATGATATATAATTGTGGACTCCATTTTGGATCTGTCATAAATTAGCTGTCTAGATTTGTTGTTGGTTAGTAGGGGTGGTCGCAAAAAACATGCACTGAGTCAACGGCATAAGTGTTGACGTACCCTTTTAAGGTCTTGTAGGGTCATGGCCATGTCGCTGAATACTTCTTGCAAGGCGTTCATTATCTTTTGGTGTTTTGGTTTTGGTGTTTTGTTTTTGATTGCTATAACATTCATTCAACTCATAGACAGAGGACTTGGAACTGGTTTCTGCTGTGATTCTATGGTAGTAGTTATCAGTCCATCAGAACTGGGTACAGCACATCCATGATATTGCTGACTGATAATAGCTACCATTTTGCCACCAATATTGTACGTCCCTCTATTTTACACCATTGCTGCAGGGAATTGCTTGACCACAAAATGATAACATCACTCCAGTGAAGCAGGCATATATGTGGCCGTTTGTGAACAAGATTCCTGAAGATTGAATCTGAATAGCAAGATTGGTTCTTTGTGAAAGGTTGGAAGAGTTATAAGCCACTGATGAGTACTACCAGAAATTAGTTTAAGGTCATTTACCATTCTGAGGCCAATTGTAGGAGCATGTTCGTTGGGTGTGAATGAATTGACCCAGCAATTTAATAGCCTGACACAAACTGTTTTGACGGCTTTTTCCTGAACTGGTAATTATTCTGGTCTGTTTTTTTTAGAATGAAGTATGGTTGAACTCCAAACCATTTTGTTTAAGAAAAGCCGAAACCATACCATGTTAGAAACTTAACCTTTAAGACTGGATAAAGGAATTTCCAGTAACCGTATATTTTTTATGGTTGACCTGGTCTTTCTGTGCTATCCTGAGGGCCCATGGCTGGGTCTTGTCATGACTAAATTTGTGTTCATTCCTCGTTCATGGTGTTGGGAGTGGCTCATTGTGGTTGCTATTTTGCACCCTTGCAGGGAGAAGTTTCCACGCTGTGCCAAGGAGAACGAGGGTGAAGCTCAGAGTCTTCCCCGTCCGTATCGCCGTGAGAGGAAGCTGAGGTACAGCATCGGGGCGTGCGAGAACATACCAAACAGTCTCCAACCCCCGACCCGTGTGCGGCCCACAGGCAGAGCGACAGGATCGGACAAGATCGGGGTTTACCCAGACATCTCCAACTCAGTCTCAGCCCCGGGAGATGTGTCGATATTGCTGGATGTCAGTGACGAACATTTGAGCATGGAAGACGTGAAAAAGTCCACTGATCAAGTTCCTTGTATGAGCGTGTCCCCAAAATACCGCCCTCTGATCAGCACAGCAGCTGCTGGCAGAGAATCCTGTGTTCACAGCAGTATAGACTTGTCAGAGGAGCGCTTGTTGCGCAGACAGAAGGCGATCCATCGGTCCCAGTCTGACCTCAGCAGTCGTCATTCCCGGAGCAGCACAGACTTTTCTGACTTGAGCTCCCGTGTTTCCCGAACCAGTGTGGAACTAGAGAGGTTCTTCAATGAAATGGGACTGGACAAAACCGTGATCGACCCCATGTTAAGAAAACAGTCACAGAGTTTCAGCGAGTTTGACTTGTTGGAGGGAATGAGTTCTTTAGGCTCTCCAGACGCACGTAGCAATTGCAGTGGTGTTTCCAAGAGCGAGAAAACAGACCATACAGGTCCAGAAGGTGGGGAGAAACCGATTAGCTCAACATCCGTGGTGGAGAGGAATGCCCGGATCATAAAATGGCTGTGCAATGTGAAAAAAGCCCGCAATATGGCAGTGAATGCAGAGAAGGCTGAAGCCACCTAAACTGGCATGTGCTTTGTGAGTAAACTGTAACTCAACTCTCGCATGTTTGAAAGTGTGCAGAATTTGCCACTGATCCAAAGTCAAGAATCACCAAAATGGTACACACATCATGGCAGTGACAAATGAACCATTATTCTACCAACCTCTTGTTAAATGGTACAGTATGCACAGAATGCTAGAATCGCAGAAAAAAGTCTCGTAAAATACCTCTGAAATGGTATACCTGATATACATGCGTGTGTCCCCTCACTGCTGCAATAACCATAGGCTGCCAGCACAACCAAATTAATGTTACCTGTGTTGTTGTTGTTACCAAATGAATATTAGTAAATCTACCCAAGTTACATGCACATGTACATACATCTCTCAGTGCTGTCGAAGAAGGCAATATTACATGTTGTGTTACAAAATACTAACCTATACAGCAATGTTTTTACTTTGATTGAGGAAGTGTTATTAAATTACGGTTCATTTGTGGGGCAGCTACGAGAGCTTAAGGATCAGTCCGTTGTTTTTAGTGTATTGGTCACTTCAGAGAAGTGATAGAAGTGGATCGTTTGTAACAGTTCCTTGGTCCAAAACACACCAGAAATGAAAATCTTGTAACAAGAAAGGTATGCCATTTAAGTTTAGTAACATACGCTGTATTTGCCAGCCAATAAAATTTCTGACTTACAGTTCTAAATGAAAGCGAAACAGTTTGTTGGGCGATAGAATTACCACCAAGAAAAAACAGAGTATCAAGCATCTATCTGCTTGAAGAAATCTCTCATATGCGCAGTTAAGATTGTCTCCTGTGTTCAGATCTTTCAGAATTTATTTCTACATGAAAAATTACGTGTGTGTTGAAGCAGCGGACTGATACTTAGGCTACAGTTAGAGTTTCTATTCCATTCCAGAAGGTCTTTGATTCCATGATGAACACTGTGCCATTTATACCTTGGACTACCCTGGTACAGGTTTATACTCTTCATACTAATGCTTTTGCATAATTGTACTTCGAATCCCCAAAAACCTGGAAAATGTATAGAAATAGTTATTTTATACGTGTACATTTTGAGCATTGTTCAGCTTTTTAACTGCAGCGTATACAATGTAGATCTACATGGTTGTGATGGTTGAAAAAACATTGTATAACTTGCAGTCGTGCTGAAATTCAGAAATATGAACTAGGGCCAGTTTTACCCTTGGATATTTTAGATACTGTACATTTTCCCATGTAATGTTGTACCATTTTGTGAGTGGTGTTATTCTCTGTACTCGATTTTTCAAATCAGTTTCATACGTTACATATACTATACTTAGGAGTGAAATTCAACTCCCAGTCTGTACTGACAGGTATATGTACATGTGGGGCATATCTCCGCTAAAACCAGGCAAGCAGACATTTTTTTATTCCAGCTCCAGACAGACTATTGTGGCAGAAAAGTGTGTTGTTGTGCCAGTAAAACTACCCAGTAATGCGTAAGTATCATGTGTAGACAGAGGTTTGTCCATGCTTGGCCCAAATTTGGGTTGTTTTGGTTATGAGTTCCATATTCTTCAAATTTCTTGCACATATGTTTCTGCTGCGCATGCTGTTAGAATCCAATCGGCAAATCGTAGTATTGCCATGACATCATAGATAAACACTACATTATTGTTTGTGTTATTCTTGACTGTGTATGGTTACAGTGAAGATACTGAAAATGTAATTTTTTTTAAAGCTGAATTATTTGGCAAATGATTTTCTGAATGGTTTTGTACCCAACTGAATTTATGGGTTGTTTAGGTTGAAGTTTTACTTACATGTACGTCATTTATGTTTGGGACAGAAATGGCAAAAAAGTTTTCTTTTATTATTAGATGTTGTTCACTGAAACAGGGTTGTACATGTTATGCATGGTGCTGTCTTTATGGTTTTTTGAACCAAGACATTCAGATGTTCAAGTAAATGGCTGAAACTCATTTTCCATAGTTTGCCATGAAATACATGTATGTTATAACACAACAACTAAACTTGACTGGAAATTATTTTCCTAGGGTGGACCAAGGTGATTCTTTAGCAACTTTTGGGGCAGAAATAGGTAATGGTATTTGAAAACATCTACATGTGTTTTTTGTCCTTATATTTAATGCCACCAGTATGACAATTTTTTCATCATTTTTTATCAGTTATGTTCTCACTGAAATTTTCTAAAGTGACATCTGTGGTGTACTTTAGCCTGATATTGCTTATTCTAAAAGAAGATTTTAAACGTCTCAGTTTTTATCAGTTGACATACAGTTACATGTCATAGTTTTAATTTCTGCATTACATTTGTTTTTATTATTTGTTTTCTTTCCTTGCTCTTAGTTTTGACTGAATATGCTCTATGGTTTGTTTCATGATATTTAGAATTGAGTGGATTTTTGCTACTGTAATAGTTCTATTCTATACAGAACATTTAACCATGGAAATACCGGAAGCACTTTCCTCTGATTTTATATCTGAAAGCAAAAATATTGAGATTGGTCGGAAGCAAAACTTTCAGAAATATATTTTCAATATCAAGACCAGTTTTTTGCCTTGAACTTTTGAATTGTTTGCTTTAATTTTCCTAAATATTACCATTGTTGAGCAGACTTAAAGCTGTGGAGAAAAGCATGCTTTAAAATATTCAAAGTGAAATGCTGTTTTCCCAGGGCTGTATCAACACAATGATATTCAGGCACTTTCATGTACACTTCATTTACATACAGTTTACATTTCGTTATCTCATTTTAAATACAGACTGAGCATGATTTTTCACAGCTCTGACCATCTCCAAATAAAGAAACCCAGAGCAGTAGATTGCTGTCTCTTCTTTCTTATTAAAATTTTTACATCATTAACCCTATCAACATTTTTACATACCCATAGGGAGTTAGTGTTAAAGTTACACCATATGTGCAATGTTAGACCTTTCATGTGTTATCTGCGTTTATAGATGCTCCATTTTATGTATTACATTGAACGTGGGATGATTTAACCAAAGAGGTTACAGTTGAAGATGATGAAGATCTCAAGATACTCTATACTGTTTATACTTCGGAAACATTTTGCAGTACTGATTTACATGTACTTCATTTGTCCATATTCCATACCTCTGTGTCAATTTGTAGTACACGAGAAATGCGGCGTCAAACTGTCCATCCTGTTGACTCGTGCAGTATTTGCATTATAGTTACAGACATCGTCAGTTATGTTTCTATAGTGGTACATGTATTTGCATCAACTTGTTAGGTATGTACTAAATTTCAGACAGTTAATATGTTTATATTACAAAGTATATCGGAGAACGAATTAAGTGACCAGATAGGCAAGGATTGAACACTTCCATCATGTGTTAACTTGTACTTTATAAGAATTCAGAATACTGTCGGTTTAATCTGTTTTTTATGTGGAAAAGGGGCTAAAAAAAGAAATGTTGAGTTAATATTTGCGCGGTCATGCGACCTACATTGTGTAGACTACCAATCTAGCTGAACTGCAAATTTGTGACAACAGAATGAATGAATGCTTACATAACTTCATGCCTCGGTGATAGTATTTCAGCCATATTGTGGTAAAACAGGAGGATGAAATCTGTGATGTTATTCCAGGCAGGGCAGATTTGTGTGGGTGTTAAAAGTCGATAAAAGTGGTGATATTTGGCCAAACCTCAGTGTTCCGTGCAGCTCTTCAATGATAAAAAAAAGCAATGTTATATATTGTTGCAGGTGTATGCACTGGGAAAAGAAAAATCATGTTTCATACTTGTGGCCATCAGGAAAAATGTTTTTCACGCATTTTGTCATATTAGTGAAGTGCTTCCTTTCCTCATTGGATGTTGGCCATACAGTAGGAGAGTTCTACTGGTAGTTTTATGATGCTTATTTACATGTCTGCCATTGTGATGTTGAAACTGGAGAAATTGTGTCATCTGATGTTGTGGAGTTCTTCCCCCTTACTACTGTGTCATTGTGGCAAGAAATTCCTCCCAAATGTAGATCTCGTAACTTTTATACCAGTATTCAGAATTGATCAGCAGAAAGCAAGTGATGAGTATTTCAAAAGTGCATGAGTACAAGCTAAGGCTCACCAAATTATGATGAATATCTTGTACATAAAAAAATTCCATCTCTGAGTGATTGTAGTGCTGCCGAACTGTATATTAGAATACATGTATATTATATGTGGAGCCCAACAGTAGGTTGTAAAAAGGTGACTGAGGAATGCTGTGAAAAGGTGTTTATTAGTTGCACATGTACATTTAGCATTTAAGTATGCTCAGGATTCAGTAGACTGCAATGTTATGAATGACACTGGTTGCAATATAGCTACGCATATGTCAGCAAGTCAGTGACTCAGCTCAGCCCAGCCCAGCTGTAACTGTATTTGAGTGGGATGCTCTTTGTTCTCACTGCTCTGATTTAATAACGTTTTTTTTCTTTTTGTTTGTGACACTCCAAAGAGACTACATCCTGTTTGACTCTTAAGCAGATCTACTTCCGCAACAAGCTTAGGCAAGCTCATAGTGTATTAACTGAGTTAATAAATCGTTTAACCAGACTTGGAAAATATGATAGTCTGACCAAGCTTTGTTTTCTTGCATTAAAACAGCCATTTAGTCAAATATTAAGTCAACATACTCTTCATAACCAAATAAATAATAACACCAAATTAATGATGCCCTATGTTACACCATTGCTGTACCAGAACATGTAGCTCATGTATGAACTGTACAGTATGTGATGGCTGTAAATTCAGAAATAACAATGCTATTTGATGTTGGGGATTAATAAATTCCCTTTTGATTTTTGTATTATGAAGGTTGATCTCTTACTGTATTTGTTTACAAAAAATGAGTTTAAGACCGATACTTTATACATGTAATTAAACATGTAAAATCGGAGGTCTTTATGTTATCTAGTATGTATGAGCATGATCAAAAAACCAAGACTATCAGAAGTTACTAAATATTGCCATATTAGTACCTTCGCCCCTTATCATTCCAGCTTCCATGTCTCCTGTGTTTTGTATCCAAAATAGACATGTGTTAGGAGTGTGCTCAGACATGTTAATAGGTAGTGTCGATGACAGTTATCACTAACAGATAGGTTGTTATACCAATTCATTACAGATATGCTTGTATTTTTGTATTGTCACCTGACCATAAAGTGTATGTGTAAGTGCTGCTGGTATGAATAAAAAATACCAATCATTTCAACAAGTTGTTCTAGTTCCACCATTCTTAGTTTTGTTTGTTGATTTATTTGATTGGAGTTTAATGCTACACTGAAGAATTAAGGTGAAGGAAACTAGGGTGTTCAGAGTAAAACTCTAACCTTTGTTGGGTGCTTCACAAACCACATACCTGGTGGTTAGAGTGTCTGCCCCAAGGTCAGGAAACCCAGGATCAATCCTGGGCTGGGTTATACTGAAGACTTTGAATATGGTACCTATTGTTGCCTTGCTTGGTGCTCAACAGGGAGAGAATAGAGCAAGGAAACAGAACTGGTTGGCCCGGTGTCCGAATAATAAGACTGGGCGGGGTGTCATGTCTGGTGTTTCCCACATGATGTTCCAGTAGCGGCAGCACTTTGGCGGCATAGACTTGCCATGCCACACAGTGTATATACATTCTAAGTACTCGTTGTCATCATAAGATTGAAAAACTTGTTAAGTACAACGTAAAAGCCCAAGTATACATACATACATACATTCATACCCAAACCACCTGACTTAAAATCTCAGCCAGATTAGTGGGAGATGTGAGGGACTTGACTGCTTTGGTCAAGGACCTGTCATTAACATATTCTGTTTTCTTAATCTATGTTCACACAGAGACAACCTATCAAGTAATTTTTACAATCATGTTCTACATTTGGAAAGCCACAGCAGTTAGGTTACTGATTTACCAGGACATGTACATAGGCTGAATCCTAATCCCAAGGTCAACACATGATCAATGACACTGATGTGAACCTACATTATGTTCAGGTGCCCTGGGTGATTTCTTGTGTGAAATTTCATTGTAGTTTCCAAGTGGTGTTGTTTTGTGTTCATCAGATCTATTTATTTAATTATTTGTTGGGTCTTTTATTCTGTACTCAAGAATATTTCATTTATACAATGGCAGCCAGCATTATGGTGGGAGGAAACCGGGGAATACCGGTTGCTGACAGACCTTCCTAAATGAGGCTGGAGACGAAGCCAGTGGAAGCTGGGCTTGAACTCACAGTGATTTCATTGGTGGTACCTGGGTCATTACACTGCACTAGCGCTCTTAAGCCCTCTTGGCCACATAGGCCCGAGGGAAGTATTATGTAACACGTATAAAAAAGTGCAATATTCTTTCACTGGAGAGAGGCTCAGTGAAATTGTATTGCTGTAATTCTTTGACACTTTTGCTTGTGGGCAAGATGATTTTTATGCATATTCTGATGGCGCCTCATCTAGACTGATAAAATCACACTCTTTGTACAACCTTGAACTGGCCAACCCAACTAATTTGTCTCCAAAATCAAATGGAAAGGGTGCACAAATAACACTGAAAGTAGCTTTCATTTGTGAAACGCTTGGAATGCGGGTATTCAACAACCTGTTTTTTGCTTAAATTCCTACTCCAGGACATAAATAACTCGAAGATAATAAAAGTTTTATATGTGCACAAGTGTTATATCGGGACTGTTGGGAATGAAAGAATGGACAGACCTGAAGAAAAACATACATGTCAGCAGGATGAAAAGTATAAATGAAAAAAGCAGAAAAATCTTCCTTTGAATGAACACAATTTTCTCCCAAATTTTATTGATGGATTTAAACAATAAAAGGCACGTGCAAAAACAATGTTACTGTTGAAAAGGACAAGAAAATTAAAGATGAACTTGCATCCTGTACATGAAAACTCCTTTCACATGAACCCCATGTAAAGTGCCACTCTAAATCTGTCTTTTCTGTGGCCACTCACAGACTTTATTTGCTTTCTGTGGTCACATGATCCACTGATGACAACTATTTTGACAGTAAACATGGTGCATGTACTTCTGCTTTATTTGTGAGCGAAGGAGAGATTTCAAACGACTGACCATCACTGCTACACTTTTTTGTAACTGAAAACGAACTACCAGATTGCTTTTACTTCTGTTGAAAAAGGAGAGGTTTCAAACAACTGACCATCATTGCTGCACTTGTGTGTAACTGAATGCTTTTTACTATTTTGTCAAACTTTCTGTCCTACTTCTTCAAAAGCAAATGAAATTTATAAAAGTAACAAAAAGCACACATTACGATGTGTTCTGAAGTCTAACATGGTCTATATCTGAAGCAAATATACAAATACTGTATGTCAAGTTGGAATGATATCACAGGTAATGGGTAATAAACTAAATGTATATCACTGTTACGCTTTATCACAGCTAATTCATAATTACAAGGAAAGTTAAAGTTAACAAAATCCTGACCATCAGATAAATGTCAATAAATATTCTAAAATTAAAGTGACATTAACTGTCCATTTATCATAATATTTTATATCACATTATTGTTAAAGTATCAAGGTAAGGTAAGACTAAATTTGGTGGCGTTTGAAGAGCATGAATTTATATATCAGTAGCCACACTTTTTAGCACATAGACACTGTCACCATGTCTCCATGTTGCACAAAAGTCCTAACTGCACACTTGACTCTGCTAGATAGGGGGCTTCCTAACTTTATGGTGAAGAGATGGGAGCTTCTGTCTTTTAGATAGGCCAACTCTCCTTGGTTTTGTACATGTCTTCAGTGTCAACAACACCGGCAAACTTCCTTCATCTGCAAAACATTTACATGAAACTGTTCTCAGTCATTTAATACATCACTAGTTCAATTACTTATGAAGTTGATGTAAGTGCCTTCTACATACAACTATAAAGCTATTATAATAAATCATATTAAAGCATGTTTAATTAATGTTCAGAAAAATTTGGGGCATGGAAGTTTTTATGTATGAACTCAATGAATTCAAACCTTTGACCAACCATCTGTTGGGGTCTGCATACTTTAACATAATAATAAAATTAGCTATAAGAGTCTGAGAAAAATTTATGTCATTAAGTCTATGACATGAAATTAAATTCAATCCTTATTCCATGGTATGCAAATCCATGACAGAATGTCATTATACAATATGAGGAAGTTAAAAAGTCTCCCTTAAATTTTACACTGTCGCTTCAACAGCACCATTAAATAAAGCTGCCATGAAGACAGTACATTGTGATTGACTTACTGCTGCTGTCTTTTCCCACTCGAGAATTCATGTCCCTAACATCAGGGATGATATCAGTTCTACCCCAGCCAAACACACAGTTCTGTGACAGATCTGGGAGGTTTACACCTGTAATTTGAAAGTATAATATATTGGCCTATATTTACATGCAAGAAATGATGACTTTTTAAGTAGCTTTTCTTGTTGATTCTAGCACAGTAACCATGGAAGAGCTGATATTTTGATTGAGGCCCTGCAGGTCTCCCAGTTCTAAAATTTCAACTTTTGCGTATCCACTATATGTACAGCGCTAAAATGAGAAAAAAAAGACAGGTAAAAAGATATTATTTCTATTCTATTGCAACTACTATAATTTTATTAACTTTCTGCATATTTAGTAGACAATGAAAACTGACTCTGAACAAACACAGGCACCAAAAACTAGGCAATCTTCTACCCTCTGCCACTACACTAACATGTCTATTAACAATAGGCCTAACTGCATAAGCCTTTGGGAAAGACATTCTAGCCAAAGCAGGAGGTGATGCTTTTTGGCAACAAGTCAATTTATGTTCTTCTTTTTTTATTCAAATATTACATAATTTTATCTGAATGTCCCATATTGTCTTGACATATATTGATTGACACATAGGATAAACACTTATGAAAACTCCCTCCTTTTAAATGGCATCACAAAGTCGAGCGTTGTGATGCAAGTATGTTACTATGAATGCATCTGATCTCTCAATTCAGATGAGCTTATGTTACAATCTGCCTGCATAACAGAATACCTGTTTCTATGTCCAAAACACATTTACTTGGTGAAATAGACTTAAACTAGTTATTAGGGTGCACCATTATGTACAATTAAAATAAAGAATCAGGCAGCAGTCTCTAAGACAGGGGACTTCTATACAGTTGTATTTTGACATCAAATTTATGGCAGGAACTGAAATTTAACAAATTAGGTAACTTACAATTTAATCAAAGTTAAAGACACTGTGATGAATTTACATGAATAACAGCTGCAAAAAATGAACATGTGTGTCATGTGGGTTTACCTTGATCATGGTACCTACATGTATACTAAGGGGACATAACTTTGGCACACTGGACTAGTTGCCTCCCTTTACAACACTGTTCATCATAATGAAGATGGCATGTGCAATTGTGTCATCAGCACTAATGCAAAGATTGGATATTGCTGCCACCCAGACATTACAGGTTATTCATACATTGTATATTTCTGGACATACATGTACAGTGTATATTATTTTGCACCTAGTTAAATTTTTTCTGAATTTTGTAGGTTTGGAATAAAATTGTCAACTATCTGAAACCTAGTTATTACCTTTTCCTTTGGAGGTTTCCAATGCCAAAAAATGCTATGCCCTCACCTTAAGTGGCATCAGCCAAAAGACAACAGTGGTCATCACATGCTAGTCTGATTTTTTGCATGTGTGGTAGAGAAGAGTGCAACCTGTATGTGGTGGTATGGCAAGGCAAACTTTGGGACCCTATGCTGTTGGGATTGAACTTGAAGCTGACAAATTTACTACAGTACATAAATACTAAGTAAAATCAATCCACCCATGAAACTTATAGTATGCATTCAGCCCTGTCTGTGGTTATTATTTAAATGAACATGGTGATTCAACATATTCACCACATGCATTAAAACCATTTTCAGTTTGTTGTATTTACATATGATAACTGCGGTGAGGAAGGTCATAAAAAACTGCACTCAAGATGTGCCAAGCACTGATGACATTTACAAAGCATACTGCATAATGTACAAACCTTTTCTGCTTGACACTACTGCCTCCTGATAAAATGGCTCTGTGTCTGATTTGGGCTCACAGGTTATATTAGAAGCCTCACAGTCTGGAACAGCCTGGTCAGAACTGTAAACCTCAGTATCCATCTCAATGATTCTGACCTTACTGGGAACTGGCTCATTTTCATCCCACAGGGTAGTTTTAAGTGTCTGGAAAGAGCTTTTATGCAAAGATCTGGAAGAGGCAGACTGGGAAACTGGTAGTGTACTTTGATAATCTTCCAAATTTTTAAATACATCATTATGTTTATCAGCAGGTGGAAGTGGAGAGGGTGTTACATAATGGTCATCCCCAGATGCATTCAAATCCTTCCTGGATGGGGTTTTCACCCACCCATGCTCAGCCATATTTCTCACATTACTGCAATATTCACTTGCAGTGGATACAGTGGTAACAGGATCATGTAACTTTTCAGTAATCAATGGCTCCAATCCTATTTCCACAACCTGTTTTAGGGGAAAACTATCTTTTTCCACTTCTTCAATGATTTCAGTCATCCTATTTTCATTTTGAAAATGCAGCTTGCAGTATTTTGGGGACATAATGTCCATATCTTTAGATTCACACACAACAGCATTATTCTGGGCAAACTTTTCAAAGCTTATACTTTTAACATCATTTAATCCAAAATGTCCAGCATCAATGTCTTTATAAAGTTGTCGTACTTTGACTCTGTGAAACTTACTAACGTCATTACTGTCCACAAAGCAGTGAAAGAAAAAGCGACACTTAGATGTTTGCTGAAAAGTATCCAGTCTATCCACTGCAGTAGAAATGGTGGATGGTGACCCACAGGATTTCGGACTGTAGGAAATATCACTACTAGCACTAACTGAAGCAGAGCCGACTGCTGCTTTGTGAAGAGGATTTGACAAAGGAAACGTTCCTGGAGTTGGCAACAGGCTGGTCATCGCATTGAGACAAATCAGAGTCTCTGTGATTTTCACAAGAATCTTGGCCATTTGGAATATCACCGTCACACCTGTTACTCTCTTTACCAGTGGGAACTGCAATTATCAACTCTTCATTTACCCGATTGGGTGATCTGGAGTTATTTTGATTAACTGTTGTCAAACTGGTGGTATTCTCTTCACTTGGTAATACATTGCTTGATTCATGATACTCTGACAATGCTGTGCCATCTTCATTTGAATCCTGCACTGGTTGGACAACACTATCATATGGGCCACTTTCTTGGTCGCTTGAAACAGGGGTGCTTGGTTTATCATGAACAGCACAAGGTGATTCAAGCACCGAGTCATCAGTTGTAAGCACTTGGTCAGTTTGGCTGTTAGGCACTGCTTGAAGGCTGGTTGACTCCTCATGATCCGGCAACGACATGTTGTTCTCAGGTAGGTGATGATCAGTCATGTTTGGTATTGGGCTAGTGGCTTCTTCAGGAACTGGAACTAAACAACTGGGGCAATGATCACTGGGGGAGCCCTTGTCCAATGGCACCAGGTTAATGACTTTTCCTTCATTGGGTAATGGCCTTTTCTGATATTCAACAGACTGTATTTCAGACTGTCTGTTGAGGCTAGGAACTGGATAACTAGCCTCAACACTATTTGGTAATGGAGATGGAGCCTTCAGGCAAATAAAATTTGACTCTAAAGTTGTACCCTCTTGATCAACTTGGTAAGTAAATTCTTCATAAACTAGGCATGGGTCTTTAATCCCTAGATCAACTAGGTTCATATATTCTTCAGCATCATGTGATATAGTGCCATTTTCACTTAGAGCTTCAGTATCCGAAACTGGACACCAGGCCTCTTCATCTGGATTCTTGCTACATTTTGCAACATCAGGGTAAATACTGAATGCTGGGACTTGAGCAGAAAAACTTGGATTTTGATCATTTGATTCAAAAACAGCTTCAGAGCCTCTTAGCACTGGTGTATTTTCATCTGCTCCATTGTCAATGTTTTCAAAAGGCTTTTCAGCTAAACCCTGAAGAATGGTATTTGGATAACTTTGAACTGGATCAAAAAATCCATTTTTTTGAATGACAGGGCTAGAGTCTTTATCAGAACACCCTTGTGTCAAAGATACAGCTTGCTGGTTACCTGAGCCTTCGTCATTATGTGATAATAGTGAAATTAAAGTTTGTTCACTTGACACTGTGACTTCAGAACTTGTCAATTTCGACGTTAAACCTATGCTGTAGGAACCCTCTTCTGGTGAACATGCAGTCTCCAGGTTGACACATGGGGGATAAGCAGCTGACTTAAAGCCACAGGGTTCAACCTCTTTTTGAGCTGGACATTCAAACCCTTGTTCAAGGTTTGTTATACCTTCACTGGCTGGAACAGTAGATGAGATGTCTGGAACAAATGGCATTGTGGTATCAAACGTTTGTTCAGTCTTTGCCTCACCATTTTCATGTGGAACACTTTCCTTGTCCATTTTGGATTCTGACAAGTTCATCACATCACTGGATGTTTGGGAAGATCCATCAAGGTTTGTGTCAAAATCTTGATTATCAGAGACTGATATGTCTTGGTATCCTACACCTGGAGAAAGCTGCTTTACATATACTTTGTAAAAATTGAATGGACATGAATTCATTCTATCATTTGTAACATGAGGTAATGGACTCGCTGATTCATCACATTTTGCAAACGAAGGAGAGAAAACTTTGTCAGAACAGGTGGCCTCTACTGCCAAAGTGTTACTGTTACAATCAGCTGGAAATGACTGTGTGGCCTCTTCAAAAACTGGAAAAGTTACACAAGATGACTGCTTGGAATCCAAGTTGTTGAGTGTAGCATTATCATCAGCCTCTGTCTCATTAGATGAGTTTTCCTCAACATTATAATCTGTAACATCAAGACCTTGATTTGCTTCATCCAGAATGTTGCTAGTGCTATTGATACCCGTGTCAAAACTTGAAAGTGGAACTTCTGCCTTTTGCACTGTTAGCAATATGTTAGATACCTGATCATTTTGAGCATGGCCATGGATATTGAGTTTGTCCCAACTATCTGTATCATCTGAATTGCACTTATCTTCCATTTTCACTGTAGTTGTCCCAGTATAGAATGTGCCTTTTATTGGCAGGCAAACTAGAGGACAAGTTGGTAAAGTTAGCTTTAGCTGGCAAGGGGTGATTTGGAGAAGGTCTCCTTTATGGTCAGTGGTTGATGAAAATCTGGCTTACAATTCTTTTTCAATGGGCAGCATTTTAAATATCACTCCTGAAAGTCAGACTGAGAATACAAACTCTTGCTCACTCCAACCTCTTCCTTGATAATCACACTAGATCTCAATCAGCTGCATGGTTTGGAACATAAGCCAAGTACAACTTATTCTGAAAAAAGAAAAAAAATCATAAACTTCATTTCTTCCTCAGATTAACCTGAAGGCCTTACATGAACCATACCTGTTCCCTTTTGATTTTCCCTTAGTTTACTTTCTCTTAGTCCCAGATTGCTCAGATGTTGGAATTCACATTAGAAATGACGTGGTCACCAGCAATGCATAAATTCCACGTCTCGAGATTACAATGTACAAGGAAATGTCGACTAACAGGTTGTATTGCGAATAAGCACTCCGCATACCTCTAGCAGGTCAAATCCACGTTGCAACATCTTCCCTTCCACATAATTTTGTCATCATTTCATAATCCAATCAAGTATCATTTCTAATGTAACAGGGTGAAATATAAGCTCTATCTACTACTGGGCTGGAGGAAATTTTCCTTTAGTGTAGTGGTAGAAGCACAGTCTCTAAACTCACAACATACTTCAGGTTTATGACGGGTGGATGTAACACGGTGAAATGGAAGTGCTATCTATTCAGATTGGAGAGCAATTCCCTTTAGTGTCGTGGTACAAGCATGGACTCAAAGCCCAGGGATTGCTGGTTCAAATCCACTGCCGGTAAGCCTGGTCACACTGAGGAGAAAGCATGTTACACTGCTGTTAATCACTTTAGGACAGCCAACATTTTCCGTGTCCTTTAAGTGGGATGTGCACGTGAACAAATGAATAGTCACAAACAATTGAACTCCTGGACTCTACAGTTCACAGCTGACTTTTTTCACATAGTGTCAGACAATAATACTATACATAAACCAAATTTTAAAAAAACTTTAAAACTGTGTTGCAAAAGTAATTTAAAAAAAGAAAAATCTAACACATCTGCTTAGTGTGTATGCTTCAGTTTTATGTCGGACTCAACATTTTTTCAGTCATACAACGACAAGTCTCTCTTGGGGCACATTCCCAAAATGGAATCAACCTGTTTACTAGTATGGCAGCTGTCTTGAAAACATGTCAGTACCACACAACATGCGTGCTTTCTCTGAAATGATATTGGATTGGATTACCCCTACAACGTTATTTGTTATTTAAGCCTTGCCTGCAACTGCATCATTTCTAATGTAAATTCCAACATCTCAGCATCTCAGACTAACTTATACTTTTCGATATTTACTTAGCCAAATATCATAGAGCATAATGTTTAAATAGCACATGAGCCAGGTTAAAAGTCTTCCTAAGTAAAAGTTGTTTTCATCAATTCTCTCCTTACCCCCACTCTAAAAAAAGACATCTTACAAAACACTAAATAAGCATCTTGATATATTTTACTTCTGAAATTTTATTTCTTGGCACCAAAAATCAGGCTTTATTATTTTCGGAAAGAATTGTTTCAGGTTTCTATAGTTATAACTGTAATTACTTTCAAGCTAGGTAAAATCTGGAAAAAGGCAATGCTTTCCAGACCATCATGTCCATAATTTATAAAACATGCCGCGGCTAAAGAATTAGAAACAATTGAAGTTGAAAAATGCATGATCAATATGTCTTTTCATAGGGAAATTCAGAAAAATATAGAAAATTACTAAAAAAAAAAAAAAAAAGTCCGTTAACAGCACTAGCAACTATGAACTATTGCGAACATGTCCCCGTTTAAGAAGAATCATGAGCGCGTCTTTACTTTACGGATGGTGCAGCCTGGTTCAACGTCGTGATTTCATTATAGCACTCGTGTCACGTCCACCTGCAATCAAGAAAAGCAGACGACGCTTTCTGCACGTGGTGATTTCAGCAACTGGCAGGGCCCGCATCTCTTTGTTTTGCTCACGGCTATCGGCAGTCATCATATGAACCACATCGTATACTTCGCAAAGGTTGAGTTAATCCAAGAACTAACTATGGGCATAAAATCTTACCACTTATTACCATTTATTCAGAGTTTTGGTGTCGCTGATATTGGAAAGTGATTTGTTTACAAATGAACTATATCGTATTGCTCCGCTGTGTATATCACCCGTAAGGCATCTTTTGAAATTCATTTCAATATTTTCTTTACTCTCTGTTAACAGTTTTGCTTATCGTACACGTTTGTTGAACAAAATTATTTCATCACGTCTTGAGTAAATAGATTTTGCTCACGACGTATGGAACTATGTTTTCTTATCATTCTTCTATATAAGGTCATGACGAGGCATTATGGGAAAAATAGATAGCGGAAGTGGTGTAACTTTGTACCTTTTGTGAGAGAAGAGCTACAACCAGGAACTTGAAATTAGTAGACAAACATCGCCACAGATGTCAAGTGCTGGGTGTTGCAGCAACACGTCTTTCTCGAATTTAGTCGCAGTCCAAGGTAAGTTGCCACACTTTTGTTGCGACGTGCTCTGTAAGATCAAACTTAAGAAGCGATCACTCGGTATTTGATTATTTTGGTTTTTGAACAACGATGTGTATGAGGACGAGTCGGCGTGCAAACCCACTCTTCCGTCTCCGCTTAGAGCCGGTCTCAGTCGTATCGACACACTGACAGGTCACTGAAGTTGCGTCTCCAACACAACTGTTTTGACAACTCCCTCCATTATTTTATTCTCCACGTACCCTGAATATATGTAAATTTAAACTAATAATTCTTTGTTTTTTCTCCCTTAATGACTTTAACACTGTAATTTAATCCTTGTTTCATTCATTTAAGTATATAAGACCGCACAACAGGTACATGTAGGCTACATAAGACAATACAGAACAGCCAAATCCTAGCCGAAAATGGCCTATCCTACAGACATGATGGCCGGATCATAAGCAGAGTCGGACAGTGGGGTCATCGTAGGCTATGGTAGCACATTTCTAGGGCTAGCCTTAACATGGTCCAACTTTGCTCTGACGTTAGGTTTGGCAAAACTTTAATTGGCCACAGTATGACCCTAGTCAAACTTCAAAGCACGGCCTATTTAAAAATGTATCTCACCCCCTGTGAAATTTTTACAAGGTGATTGAAACAAACATTAGCCCTTAAAAACAAATCCCACAGTGATTACGTTTCAGTCAAAAGTGTTCATGACTAGCCAAGTATATATACATGGTGTTTATGTACACACTGCAATGCCATGGTTGCTTGCAACCCATACCACAGGACAGGTCAGTGCTTACCTCCACACTGCCTGTACCCGCTAATGCTAATGTATGATTCACAGAAAAGTCACATTGTGAAACAAACCCCAAAAGAATGAACATGTTATCTTGAGATGTATAAATTCTGTGGGGTGAAATTTCCGAAGTGATTTTTCAGTCAAATGTCGTGAAGAGTAAACACGGTCATGTATAATGGCGGGTAAGTCCGGTAACGTGGAATTGAGAGGCCATTATTCATGCACGTCGTGTAGAGCATCCTCTGCATAGATGCCATGGGTGTGGAATGTGAGCAAACCAGGCTTTTTAAGTCGAAGAATCGTTGGGAGACAGCAACGGAGTGGTGTGATAAGCAGGTGTAGATTGTGCAGAGGTCATGGGCTATGGATTGCACGTAACCGTGGCGCTGTAGTGTATATATAAATGCCATGGCAACATGGAATATATGCTCAGAAGGCTACCACATGTTTTCTTAGATAAAATAACGAATTCGTTAGTCTGCTTTTTGAAGCTAAACTTCGGTTCATTCCTTCTGCCATGTAGTTCTGTACGATATGATTCATTTTATTGCTTCGCCACGATATGGCTGAAATACAGCTGATGTGGCATTAAGCCATAATCCTTCATTCATTTTAGCGCTCTGTTATATTGTAAAGGACTAAACACCATCTTGATACGATCATGTGCCTGTGATGGGTTCGTATGGCAAAAAGCAGACTGTGCTACTTCGAAGGAATTTTACCAGCAGGCATTCTGCAACCTGGAGGTGATACTGTTGTTCCTCTTTGAAGTGTGCCATCAAAGTTCATGGAAACTGTCCTTTGCTAATTCATGAGTTGGTCTGCATTTTGGTTTCACCAATATTTGACAGGAAAGGATATGGCACAAACAATAGATAGAGCCAGTCAAATAGGTTAGCCTGTCAGGGATAATGTCTTCAAAGGAGAGAGATTACCAGAGAAAGGCAGATTGCATCGATTTTCTTCAAAATTCACTCTCGCAAAATTCTCAGGAAAACTTCAGCTGAGTTTGAAAGGAGAACTTTTCATTGAATACCAGTGTCATTATGGTGTAAACTGTCAGATTTCCATATATCACCACAATCAACATTTAATTGAATTGCACTAAATTTAACAGCAGGCCATGCTTTACATAATTTAAGGCTTTTGAAGCGTTAAGGTGCAAACAATTGGGCCTTGCCTATCTGGTAAACAACACAGAAAAAAAAGTAACTATTACTGGAAATAAATGAAAGAAGAGTCTTGAACTCTTTTTAATGAGGATTGCAAGCAGTTCATTGGGAACTTACTTTCTTCAGTGTTGAAGAATACATCACCAGTATAGGGCCAATCAATACTGTGCAAACCCTAATGCTGTGACACAGTATGGTGTAACATATGCATGTGTTCTGCACATTGTGTGAGGTGGATAGGGAACAGAATGCCTATTGAATTTAAATATTTCTTCTAACTGTGCATGGTGCTTATTGTGTCAGTTGCTTGGAGGGATAAGGTATCATTTATACATAATGTATCCGAGGCTTTCCAATGTGGATCTAAAAACCATCTTCAGAAGTTAATGTGGATACAGTGAAAATTCCCATTCCCTTCACTCTGTTTGCATCACAAATTGAACTTGTGGCTCTACCCAGTGTCCTCACACCAAATTTTGGCCGCCATCATATAAGTGAAGTATATAGATCTACTTTTGCCTTTGGCATAACACACAAATGAAATAAGTAAATGAATAAAATAAATAAAAACGTATTGCCCTGATCCTCACTCACAGAATTTAATGATCTAAGGGACCACACCAAAAGAATATGACATCTCAGTCGGAAATTATTTTCTGGAATAGTTCTCTTCGATATTTTCCTTTGCGAATAATGTTATGTGAAATTTGGTTAGAAGTGTGACACTACCACAAGCCGATCTTACGTAAAGTACATGTAGGTTGCTCTGTCACTCTTTACTGTGACCGCTTTCTCCATTAAACTGAAACAATAAATCTTTCAAAGCATGTCATATTTTGAACGGAAAACTGACCAGAAATTTTTATTGGACTACATGAATGATCTGAGAAAGTTTTTCACATACCGGGATGTTGAGTGGTACTGCTTTATTCTAAGTACATACATGAGAACGCATGCATTGCATATAAGCCATTTCACTATGTCAAGCAGCACTGTGACGTACATGCCTGACTCTACATGTACCTAGCCCTGTTTTTGAAAGGCGCATAAAGAAATGAGCTTTGCCTATCATATGACATTAGAGTGATCACATCAGGCTTGGTTTTCGCTGTTTTACTTGTTGTTTTCTCCACTTCGTCCACCTTTCCATAGCACTTGTTTATGGAAAAGCAGACATAAATAAGTAAAGATGATGTAAATAACTTGAAACAGCAAGAAATCAGTTGCAGTGTCCTCATTCTGATTTGAAGATATAGGCTGTACCAGTTTGTTTATAAGCCATTTTGAGAATGAGGCTTGGTATCCAGGCAGTCGTGCATGCACCTAACAACTCTTCTCCAGGTCGTCAGGTGGTTGATACATGTATCAATTGGCAACATTGGATGGCTGATTGACTGGTGTTTCCTGTGCCTACATGTATGCGAGGTGCAGTTAGTTTTGTTGTGCTGAATAATTGTTGAGGTAACGTTTTTTTTGTTGACATGATTAGTTATGTTACGTGTACATGTAGCAAATGTATTTTTTGTAAGAAGGCTTGACAGATCAGTGCTTAGAACTGGATTCATTACCATAGATATATAGCTGATCTTCCACAATCAATCATCCGATTGACTTCACATTAAAGGCCACTTGTAAAAAATTCCTTGTCAGGTGTCACCTTATCCAAGTAGAGAAAATGGGCATTTCAGTAGCGTATTTTTTTTCTGCTTAATGAAAAAGATAGACATTCCAAAATAGTTAACTCCAAAAGCATAACAAAGAAAAAGTTCTTTCAAAATCCCAGTAAAAACTGTAGAGTACATGTAGCTTTTTTAAATGGTCAGACAAGGTATGCCAAAGAAACATATTTTTAATTATCTTGTAATGGCTGTTTAGCTAGGTAGGGAAATGCAGTGTTGAGCATCCAAAAAATTGTCGCTGGTGAGCCTATTTTTAGTGGACGCGGCCTTTCAGCATGCTTAGTTTTTAAACAAAACCAATAATGTTGCAATAAAACAGTTAGTCAAAGACTTTTACCACAAAAACCTATTCCCCAGTACTTGAAAAGGGCTTAGAGACAACAAAACAAATACCATGCCAGTGTTTTAAGTTCTGTTTAACCCATGTACTTAAGTACAACTGTATTTAAATCCAGTTTGCATGTCAGACATTTATATACATGTGGTGATATCACATACAGTATATGTACATGTAACCCAGAATTTGACTGTGAACTGGTATTGGAACAGGTGAAGTCCAGCAGCCATTGGATATCTAACCCATCCTCAGAAGAGTTTTGTGGCTAAAAATACAAATTGCAAGTGGAATCTTCCTGCTGTTGCAAACCATTACTTCTTGAGGGTGGGGTTGGTGGGAAACCTACTTGTAGTAAAATCACACTACATAAAGGAAAAAGACAGGAATAAGGGTAAGATGTAGAACCTGTAATGTGTACATGAATAACAGCATACTGTAGACAGCCAGCAAAGCCCAGAGAATTACATTTAGGCCTTTTCGCTGTCATACTTAAATGAGTGTTCTGGTTTCTGAGTTTCAATGAAAGGTTTGGATATGTTGAAAACATTTCAAGATTTTTAATGTCATTTTTTCAACTGATACGTCATCTGTTAAGTGAAAGTGAATGTAAAAGCGCAGTGATATGGGGTCCTGGAGAGGGAATTTGTAATTTCCTCTGGTCTCGACGCTGATGTAACTCTTTGAGAAATTCTGCAAATTTGTCTGTTGTCAACCCTGCAACCCATTTATGGATATCCATGTGTGTGAACGAGGTCTGCCTTAGATAATACCACATTGCATGTCATTCAAACTGGGAACATAACAGTAAATGGCAATGACTCATTGTGTGAGGTACTTGAGCCCTGACTAAGCTATTTTGGTACTGTTGGAAAACCCATGTGATCTTGCTGATTGCCTATCAAACTGCATTCCCCAAGGTCAGCTGAGGTCAGATTATGCCCACATGCACCACTTCCTGATTTTTCCCAATTTGTCAGTGGCCCCAGTGCCCATTCCGGCTTTAATTCCGTGTCAAGCCCTTGAAGTTGAAGTACGTGTAGATAGAAAATCCTTTTCTGAAGGACACAGTCTGGGGTTTTTGTACATTATATATATGCTGTACTAGCTCCTCCAGAAATAAGATAACACATTAAGTTTCATCGATATTTTCCATTCCACTGGAAAACATATGTACATCATGCAGGCTTTATTGCATTGCTCATGAAATATTTACATGTACTGTGCATGTAAATAAGACCGATTCTGGTACTACATGTATTCCATTTTTTTGTGCACTCATTATTACTTGCATGTTATGCAAAGTGGCTCATACAGTGCATGCATACATGTATGTACAGATTTACTGTTAAGCTCTTCCTAAGATTCTAAATCAGAGTACCATTAACTTCATGTGTCTTTGGGGGTGGGGATAGAATATTTTAAGTCAGCCATTCATTATTATCTATGTAGTTGTGTGTTAAAAGCATGTGAGATCTGAACTTCATTATTCACTGTGTGGTAACGTATGCAGATGGCGGACAATTTGATTAGTGCACGATTGCTGTGACTTTAAGTCTAGTTCATGCTGGCTTCCTCTCTGGCTGTACTGCCAGCAATGTTCATCGGTTTAACCCAGGCTCTGCCCAGTTTCCTCCCACCATAATGCTGGCTGCCGTTGTGTAAGTGAAATATTGTTGGGTACACTGTACAACACGGATCAAATAAATAAATAAATATATAAATAGATGTAGAGCTATGGATTTTTGTATTCCTAAATGGTATAAGAACAGAAAAGGCATAGTAGTGAATTAGAGTTTGTACACAAGAATATTTTGGAAGGAAAGTATTTATTTAACACCAATCTAATTTAAAAAATAATACGTAATATTATATTAAACTATTATTATATTATGTTGTTATCATATTATACTAATCATTTTATGTTTTTGGCAGTTCATATATTTTTAAGATCTTGGTTTAATTCTGTACCTTCAGATGCATTAGTTAGCCCAGCAAGGTTTGAATCATTCTTTCTTTCCTTGTCTTTTTGTGTCCGATTTCAACGAGTCTTGGGGCAAGTGTAGGTGACATCAAAATACATAATTCGTAATATCGATTTCCCAGTTCGATGATCGGTTGTCCGTCTGTCTGGACATTCGTGTATCTTTCAAAATGTTACTCCTCAGACTATAGTTTTTGGCTGATTTCAATGAAACTTGGCACAATTGAATCAAAATATATATTTCCTAGTATTGTCTGTTGATTTTCAGTTTTGATTGTCCATTGTCTGTTACACATGTATGATTTTGTAATCGATGCCATGATAATTTTGTCCCAACCAGTAGAGCTACTGTCTCATCAGAGACTCTGGTTTTTTAATGCAGGAAAACCATTTTGATAAATTCTCAGCATGCCTGTTATGTGCTGGAAGTGTCCTAAATCTTATCTTTGCATCCTAACGCACAGACTTACATGTTTATGTACATGTAGTGTAAATTTTGTTCAAGCTTCCTGTTTTATTTCTTCAGGCAACAGACTTGCATGTACAAGTTCAACAGTTCTACATGTACATGTTAACTTCAGACAGAGTGCTTAGCTTTCAGTCAGTTGAATGATTCATGTTCTTAATTGCATGCCTGGCTAATGATGATGTTATGCTTAAGGTTAGGACGAAACATTAAACAAACATTACAAACACAACCAGCACTGGGACTGTTGTTGTTGAACTCAGTGGTGATGTGTATTGACAGATTTTAATCCTTACTACTTGTAGGAGAGGATTTCAGCACCCTGAAGAGACGGGAATGGGGAACCTACTCAAGGTGTTGACCAAAGATGAGTCCCCAAACAAAAATGTGGATATATTTGTAGATTTTGAAAGTAAGTACATATGGTTGTTATACCTGATTTTTATCTGTTGGGCACTGATACTTTGTACCATGGAAAGGCCAACAGCATCTCTATGGAGTAGAGGTTAATGTAGTAGTACAGTGTAATGACCCAGGTGCCTCTTACCAATGCTTTTGGTGTGACCTGAGGTTGTAAATGGGAAGGTCGGCGAGCATGTCTTTCCTCTGGGCCCTGCCGGGTTTCCTTCCTCCAAAATGGGGGACCTCCATGGCTTAGTCGGTTAGCGCGCTATCGAAGCACAATGACCCAAAGCCTTCCATAAATGTGATCGTTGTGAGTTCAATTCCAGCTCATGCAGGCTTCCTCTCTGGCCGTACATGGGAAGGTCTGCCAGCAACCTGCAGATGGTCGTGGGTTTCCCCTTTGCTCTGCCCAGTTTCCTCCCACCACAATGTTGGCCACCGTCGTATAAGTGAAATATTCTTGAGTTCGGCGTAAAACACCAATCAATCAATCAATCAATCCACCATAATGCTGGCTATCGTCGCGTAAGTGAAATAGTTTTGAGTTCGGCATCAATCAAATAAATTACTGTCGTACAGATGCATGTTGTACATGTTGTTGGTATGATTACACCTGCTTTATAGAGGCAGAGGGAAGATTATGGCTCATTCAGATAAAGTTGTGTTCTTCCTGCAGCCAATTGACACCAAAGAAGTCAGGTGGCAGATTTGAATCAGACTCATGAACATTAGATCCAGGGTTCAATCCCAAGTCGAGTCATTCCATAAGTCTCTAACATTGGTAATGTTGGCATTACCTCACTTGGTGATCAGCATAAGTAGAATAGCCGAAGTTCTGGCTGACCAGAGGTCAGTATAATGTGACTGGGTGATCACCTCTCTGGTGTCCTTGGCATGGCATTCCAGCGGCGCAGCACCAGAAATATGTCAGCATTGGACATTGTTGTGATAGAACTGAAATAGTGTTGAAAGTAGCGTTAAACCAGAAGTAATAAATCAATCAGACAAGCAGACAGACAAACACACAGTCAAATGCAACTTTCTCTTGTTCATTTGCAGCTTTAAGTCAGGAGGTTTGTCAGGTCTCTGACAAATGTGGGTGGTTTACTCTGAACACTTCTCCCACACATACATACTATCCTGACTGTCGGTGTATAAGGAAATCAGTTCTTGAGTTCACCAGTTCACTGAAAAAACAGTGAAACAAATAAGTTAAAAATAAAAGATAAGAGAGCATAGGTTTTAAGGCTGGGTTCCCTGGGCTCTGCTCAGTTCCCTGCCATCATAATGTTGGCTGCCGTCATATAAGTAAAATATTCTTGAGCACAGCATAAAACATCAATCAAGTAAATAAATAAATTGAGCTGGACTTTTTCAGGTTAGGATTCATGAAAACAGAGTAATTCAAAAAATGCAGAATGCATACACAATGTAAATGTAACATTGGTCATAGTAGCTTCTGCATGTACCAATGGCATTTCATTTATGTAAACCTTTGTCATTTTTGCGTGCACGTGAAAGTATGTAAATGTATAGTGTGGTTAAAAGTGAGGGACAGCTCATGAATGAGGCTTTGTTCATTAAAAAGATTCTAAAATTTTCTCTTGAACACAAAAACCTGTTTTAATTTGTATGAAATGATTGCTGAATTATCCTTGTTTGTGGAGTATTTTGCTGCTGATGGGGGTCTGAAAGTGGCCATGCTTTTCAACTGATAGAAGGCTGATCAATAAGAGAGCTAGGAGACATCAGGTGTTCAAAAGCTGTGGCGTAAATGTTCTGTATTGACTGTTCGTGTAACAGGTAATAGCGTAGGGACAGGACACTGTTTTAATGCAATGTATTTTAATTACAACAACTGCATGAGTGAACAACACTGCAAAGTAATGCCAGACCATTATGTTATGTGGGGACTAAGTTTCTTGATCATTTCACGTAATAAGTTGATATATGTACAAAATACACACATTCCTGGCAGTTTACTACAGTATCAGGCGACAAGAGTGTTCCACGCTTCAAACAGTTAAGTCACAACCCACACACAATGGCTCTGTTTCATGTTTGCTGATGGAACATGGTCAAATGCCAATTTCCCCTATCTTAGTAGCTGGTAGGTAAAATACCTTACCGAAATGAACATAATATTGTCTAAGCTGTTTTAGAAACCTTCACTTTAACATCTGTTAACATTTGATCAAGCTATCCACATAAAGGAGAAGATAACACGTAGCCTGTGTAGGCGTTTATCAGAGTGGTGGTATATGTATCTCCAAGAGTCATCACGGAATCTCGTGAGACTTTTTGATGCCTGTTTTCTCTGAGTTTGACAACTCTGATTGGTGACTGTAGATATGGTGCATGTAGCATTTACAAGGACAGTGTGTGTTGTTCGTAATGACATGGAGTGGAAATTGATTAAATATTACATGTATATCAATATAAGGGGGATTAAACTTTTTTGAATCATTTTTTGAGACATTTGAAGCCATTTAGTATATGATCATAATGGTTTATAAAATGACAAATTAATTGCATGTGCAAAATTATCTCATTGCTGTTATTGTCTCATTTATTCAGATTAAGAATCCCCAGCTACATGTAAGAGAAATTATTGTTTTACAGCTCAGCCCAATTTTACATGGTTCTGCTGGGTATGACAGGAATCAGAGGCCATGGCCTGGGTGGACTGTCATTTATACAGCATACAGCACCACCCACTGTGGTACTACTGTACGGTGTGGGCTGTCATTTATACAGCATATTGCACCCACTGTGGTACTACTGTACGGTGTGGGCTGTCATTTATACAGCATATTGCACCCACTGTGGTACAACTGTATGGTGGGCTGTCATTTATACAGCATATTGCACCCACTGTGGTACTACTGAACGGTGTGGGCTGTCATTTATGCAGCATATTGCACCCACTGTGGTACTACTTTATGGTGGGCTGTCATTTATACAGCATATTGCACCCACTGTGGTACTACTGTACGGTGGGCTGTCATTTATACAGCATATTGCACCCACTGTGGTACTACTGTACGGTGGGCTGTCATTTATACAGCATATTGCACCCACTGTGGTACTACTGTACGGTGGGCTGTCATTTATACAGCATATTGCACCCACTGTGGTACTACTGTACGGTGGGCTGTCATTTATACAGCATATTGCACGCACTGTGGTACTACTGTACGATGGGCTGTCATTTATACAGCATATTGCACCCACTGTGGTACTACTGTACGGTGGGCTGTCATTTATACAGCACTGTCATTTATACAGCATATTGCACCCACTGTGGTACTCCTGTACGGTGGGCTGTCATTTATACAGCATATTGCACCCACTGTGGTACTACTGTACGGTGGGCTGTCATTTATACAGCATATTGCACCCACTGTGGTACTGCTGTACGGTGGGCTGTCATTTATATAGCATATTGCACCCACTGTGGTACTACTGTACAGTGGGCTGTCATTTATACAGCATATTGCACCCACTGTGGTACTACTTTATCATGAGCATTACATTACATTACAGGCTGTTAAAGTTCATGCCAATCAACTCATGCATGTAGTTGTCAAGTAATATGTGACTGCAAAGTTAAATACCTGTTGAGTCATTTAAATGAATGCGATATTACGTGTGACTGGGCCATGGTTTACAAAGGTGACCAAATCTGGTCAGTTACCTCAATTTATAATGGAGTGAATGGATGATTGTGGCTTAGCACCACATCAACAACATCTCAGTCATATCGTGGCGACAATTAATGTGGAGGATCTGCTTTTATGCAAGGATGGCCAACTTCATTTACCATGATGCACACCACAGGTCAAATTCCACACAATACCTAAAGCTACAGAAGCACCTGACCTACCATTCTGCCAGGTGTCATAGTTTCAGCGCAAAATGCACAGTTTTTGCATGCATCACCTCTACTATCTGCTCCACGGTAGTCATTCAAACCCTAAAGCTTGTATTTCACTTGCCAGATGCCCAACCCACAGAGCCTGAGTTAGCAGTGTACAGCAGGGTACAGGAGGTGTTACAGCAAGGTGCTGATATACAGACACAGATGAGGCAGTACAAAGGAGCGGGCAATGAAATTAGAGAGGTATGCACTGAGTATTTTTGTTTATCTACCTGTTTGAGGTCAGTTTTGTGACGTACATGACTAAGGAATATTTCACCTGACGAAAACCAGGTAAACCTCACTCGCAAATGGATCATAGCAACAACTGATCCTAAACTTTACAGTTGACATGGCAATTTACTGTAAATATAAATTAGTCTGCTTGTAAAGTGATTATAAGTTTCGTATGTTTTCGCATGTCTTGTAGTAATTGTCAGCCAGGTTTGACTGGTACACATACAGGTAAGTGGTACATATACAGGTAAGTGGACAGTGTGCCAGTTACATGTGGTATAAACTCTATATTGCCTTCATTTTCAAATGGGTTTGCAGTACAGCACAGCATGGTGCAGTGCTTCCTTGATGGTAAACCATAAACCTAATGTATATAATTATGATTTTACACTGCTATTGCTTTGTATTTCTTGTGAGAGTTAAAACATGAAACTACAGTTGAAATATAAGGTAGAAACATGACAAAGCTTTATTTTCATTCTGTGTGTGTATATATATATATATATATGTAATGTTTGTGCGTGTGTGTGTGTATATATATATATATGTGATGTATGTTATAAAATACAACAAGTGTTGAACGTTTAGGACGGCCTTGTTAAAGGTCTGTTACTGAGATAATGCTTGTGTTCTGCCATGTTTAGGAATGTGTGGCTTCAAAGGTTCATGAACATTTCTGCATTTTGTCACATTTAGCTGAATAAAGAATGACATGTAATGCCTCAACCTGACAGGATGTCACACACAGCAGTCCTGTACAGTACACAGCATTGCCAACATTGCAGATGTATCATGTTGTCTGTTGGCAATGTATCAGTCATTTGATATAAACTCAGACCAGTCTGGACTACATGTAGATGGATCAGAATTCTTTCTAAATGCTGAGTGTGCAATTTCAGAAATTGTCTTTTTATTTTATGGCTATTACACAATTTTTGGACAGCTTCTTCATATTGATTGCCAGAGGGTTTAATAAACATGCTGTATGAGTCTGTGTGTCTTTTAGTGCAGCTGATTTCCATGATATTGAAGAAATGTTGAGCATCTGAATGTGTCTGTCGACAAGCTCTCCTACATGGATCAGGAGTCACGTGATTAACTTATTTTGTCGGGAGTTCACTAAATATTTGCTTCAGACAAAAAAAAGAAAGAAAAAAAGTCCATATGATTTATTCTGCCAGGGGTTGTTGCTGGCTCAATTTAGCTGCAAGTTTTGCATTTCTCGATGGAGGGCCCTCACATAGTACAAGTTTTTGTATGCGTCTGCTTTGTAGGGCTCTGGGACTAAATGTTAAACAGTTTCTAATGAACTCTTTCAACAAGTTGATGTCTAATTATAAGGGAGACGGTTAGCACACAAGCGCGGCGTAATGACCCAGAAACCTTCCACCAGTGCAGTCACTGTGGATTCAAATCCAGCTCATGCTGGCTTCCTCTCCAGCCTGTATGTGGGAAGGTTTGCCAGCAACCTGCAGATGGTTGTGGAATTCCCCCAGGCTCTGCCCAAGTTCCTCCTACCATAATGGTGGCTGCTGTTGTATAAGTGAAATATTCTTGAGTGCGGCATAAAACACTAATCAAGTAAATAAAATAAATAAATATAATGAAGACTTTGAGAATTGCCTAGATTTTGGAATGAAATATGTGTATATTCAGCCTATTCACGATATTTCTTACTATTCCATTGTGATGTGTAGTTTTGAATGGTTTTATGTATTATATTTTTTGGGTGGGGGGAGGGGGAAGGGTGTTGATGGGGACTTTGTATTAACTTCATGGAGGACCATTTGCTGGCTGATTGGCTTATGGCATTTGTCACTAACCAATGGGAACTTTGACACAGAATTATCAGGATTCTCATACTTGCATAGTTCTGTTGCCCTTGGTGGCAATAAGAGGTGTGTGGTGTTATATTGTGTGGTCTCACATGAAGTTTCCAAGAGACCATTCACCTTTCACCACTACAACCTACCGGTATATCAAAAAGGAAGAGTGAGTTGATACATACCCAGAGGTTTTCCTCCACCCATAAAACTGGCCCTTAGGGCTGAGTTACTTAGCGCCAGCACAGTGCAATGACCAGTGAGCGTATGGTCGCTGTGAGTTCAAATCCAGCTCATGTTGGTTTCTCCTGCGGCCGTAAGTGGGAAGATCTGCCAGCAACATGGGGATGGTTCTGGGTTTTCTTTGGGCTCTGCTCAGTTTCCTCTCACAATAATGCTTTCCACTATCATATAAATGAAATATTCTTGATTAATTTGAGTATAACTCTAATCAAATAAAATTGGATATCGTCATTGGAGGGGAAAGTCTTTTAGTATGGCGTTAAACAACAGTCAGATAAATACATAAATAAACAGAGAAGCCTTCTCTTAAGCTCTGCTCCCAAAGTTAAACATTCTTAATTATGTCCCATAAGCTGTAAGTTAAACATTTTTAAGTATGTTGTTTAATTACCAGTTAAACAAAAAATTCCTTGAATGTTTGGGGATTTAATGCAAACATCAGTTGTTGCACCATCCTTATATGTCCCCTACAGACGAAATGGCTGTTTTGTCATACAGAAGAAAAAAAAATCTGTCGGAACATTGAACAAGCTGGGGAATTGTATCATTTTCCAATATTGAGTTGGAGAATTCTGTTACTTATTAATATTATAATGTCAGGAAATATGAGGATTAGTTTTCATTATGTGTCTTCCAAGTGACAGTTTATATCGCATTGCCAGAATTATTACAGGACAAGACATGTAATGGCTTGTGGATGTTGAGTTCAGGCTGGATATGCAACAGCAATACTTGGTTCTAACCAAGAGCGAGGTGTTGCAGAGACTGATGCCAGACATTGTGGCACCATGTTCCTCTGGTGATCCTCAGCTTACAAGACAGGGGCATACTGCATGCCCCACTCTGGCCTCATTGATTTATTGCTTGGCTGTGGATGTAATTTGAGGAAGAAAAATATCATCCAGTTGTTACATGTATTCATATGATTAGCGTAAGTCACTAATGACATGACTAGAAAAAACATTAATAAAACAAATTTGGAAACCTGATAGACTCCATGTAGCTTATAGATAAGTTCTGGGGAATACAAACCCAGGCTAGCAAGTCTGATAGACATCAAAATGTTGTCTTGATGCAAGGGAGGCATAAATACAGAAATAGTACAATGTACATGCATGGTAGAAAGCTGTAGGCATTTTACCGTACATCTATGTATATAGTTGTCTGTTTAGTATGTTGACACACATACATGTATCTGTCTTGACTTTGGTCGCTAAAATGTCTGTTTTGTCTTCTTTTGGTTACTTAGTGAAAATTCACCTGATTTGTTATGTGTTCATGTATGTGAAATGTTTTGTACATGAAGAATCTTCTAAATCCCCATCTCTGGAAAACACTGGAGTTCCCATTGATCATTTGACACCATGCTCACCATTTAATGAGAGGATTTTTAAAATAATATGTATATGTGTCACCCATATTTATTTACCGGTACTGAATTGATACACATACTTTAAGATGTACTCTGAAGTATTTCAGTTCTCTGTATGACTGCAGTCAAGTTTAATAGGCACTTGTAGAGGGCCGTCAGGAAAGTTCAAAGGGTTTGTAAAGGTGCCTTCTGGCATGTACAGCAGAGGCCCTGTTCAAGTCATTGGCAAGGGATTTAATTAGATGTCTCATGTGATTGGTGAGGACATAATGGAGATGTTTGCAGTGATGTTTTATGGATTAATTTATTTGACCATTACTAGTACGCCTATTGTGAGTGTTTTGACCAAAATTCCACTGCTTAGAAGATATATGAAGTAATATGAATTTGTATAAATTGGCATGAACACAGCTCCTGAGGCCATTATCAGTCATTTTTTGGACAATTATGACAAACTTGGACCAGTGGCTGTTCCTCTTTAGATCTAGAATAGACAAGGAATCCGAAGTTTTATTACAAGAACAATGGCCGGCTCTCTTGAAGACCAGAATGAGCCATGTTTATAGTGGCTAGACTGTTTCTGTCTGGATATGAAGTCAAAGCAAAATTGAGGGTAAGCCATAGATCAAGATTAGCCAAACATGGAGTACTGATCTCCTTTCTTGGAATTACTACACAATCAGAATGGTTGGCCAAATTCCCAGCAGAACTATCTTTAGCAACAGTGCATGGTTCTCCTCTGAAATCTCTGATTGCTATACAAATTATAGGAAGATGGAAGTTAGTTTAGATTTCACACCCAAGTAGCAGTACCCATTACCCAAGTATGCCAAATGGAATGGCTGCTTTCAGGCTTCATATTGTTGGCCAGAAGTAGTCAGCTCAGGTTTGTCCTCATGTGGCTGGTGTTTTGGTATATTGTGTATGGGCACATGCCAGTGTGTCACAGGCATTGCATTCTTTTCCAACATTTTTATGTCGTATCCCGAGCATCGGCGTCGGCATCCAAAAACACAGAAAGCAATGTTAAACAAAATGTCAGGGGTGGTGTCTTAAAAAGTACTGTACGCATTGAACTCCGCGTTTGCACACATATAGAGCACAGTAACTTGAGGGAGATATTCCATAATTGATTGTGTGTGTGCATATTAAATGCCGTAAATTACTGAATTTCTGACTTAACCTACATTCACACAAGGGGCTGAATACAGTCGGGCTGTAATGAATGCTGTTCCGATTTTGTGGCAAATGGGTATAGTAGTAAAAGGTAGAACCATTCACCTACACCGAAGCTGAATTCATGTCAGGTCATGGATTCAGTAAGATGGCTTGTGGGCCCATTTTTTCCGGTCCGGGGAGATAAATTGGGACAGAATTTCACTATTGACCAATCAGCATCGTTCAACATTTAGACATGGCGACAAGCACAGATCGCACTGAATTGCTGATTCGTGAAGTGAGAAGGAATAAACGTTTGTTTGATCTTAGAGGCCGCAATTACTGAGATGTAAGAGAAAAGATGCATGTGTGGAGTGAGATCAGCCCATGTGGTGGGCCAATATATAACCTAGTCAGTGTGCTAATTCATGTTAGCACAAAAACAAAAGTGTAATTTCTGCATAAATTTCTAATTTCATGTTGATTTCTAATGGTATTATCGGATGACCCATTGCTTAAAACTAACTAACGAGCGGTTTGTTCAAGAAATAAATTTATGTTGGAAACCATGTCCATGCTCTGAATTTCCCGTGTGTGAGTGCAACCCTCCGAAAACGTTACCGCTCAAGAATACGGCTCTGGCTCTGGACCGATTTCTGAGCATAGTGTGAACGTAGCTTTAGTGTAGTGTGTATTAGAATCCATGTTAAACAAAATGTTAGGGGTGGTATCTTGAAATGTACTGCATGTATTGAACTCAGGGTTTGCACACATGTAGAGCACATGAGGACATGAGGGGGATATTCAATCATTGATTCTGTGTGTGTGTATTAAATACTGTAAATCACTGAATTCCTGACTTAGTACAGACGAGCTCTTTGGAGCACCCTTGGTTCTTTTCTTTAATTTTTCGGAGATGTACTGGGAGTGGATATGTTTTTTGCATGTGTTTGGAGTCAGTGTAGATTGTGGAGTGGAGGGTTACCCCAAAGGTCTATCCCTGCCCTTAAGGTTTCATTCCTGCCCCCAACAGTGTTGTCTTAAGACAGCCCTCTTTACATACCCTGGTTAGTCCTCTGTCTGTTCTGTTTATGTATGTTGGCTGTGAGTGATGGGCTGTTTATCTAGGCTACTGTGGATGGGACATCGGTTTATACAGAGATAATACCGTGATAACACAGTGAGTCTCTGCCTGTATCATATATCCCCAAATGTATTTGAAAATATGGAGGAACATTACTCGTCTTCCACAGTTACCATTTTGTCTAATTTTGTATTTTTAGGTCATAAAATGCATGCGTATAGATAGCATGGTCCATTTTACCACGCTGTTCAGTCCCTGTACATGTGTAAGCAAGCCTTTGTGATTTCCAGTGGCTTGGTCCATGTGCTGACTGTATGCTCTTGATATGAAGTCTTGTTATGTGGATTTGGCCTGAAATAGAGCTGAAAACAAATCAAAGAACATGGTCACAAGAGCTAATAGTTGTGTATCATTTTCTTCATGGCAAAAAATAAAGTTTGAAAAAAATAATGTGGGGAGAGTTTTATTGGGGTTTGTTATAGCTGATAGGTTATTGTAGACTTAATTGTGGCTTGTGGCAATAATGGATTCTTTCTGTGCCCACAGGCGATCTCAAACCCAAGTGATGGATGTCAGCAAGACAAAGCCTGGGACGCAGTATTACCCCTGGTGTCCAAGTTAAAGCATTATTATGAGTTTTCAATGCAAATAGGTGAGTTCGTTTTCCATTTCTTTATATATCCGTGTTATAGATTGTATTATAGCATAACATTGTCTATCCTGAAACATTTTGCCATCACACGTTCACAAATTCTTAACTTATATGAAGTTGAATGAAAGAATGACTGATTGAGGATTAATGACTCATTACCGATATGTCATCCATGTCATGGTAACATGCCAACATGTGAGAGCTTGAAATAAGATGATCCTGCATGTTTAATAACCAAGACAAAGCATGATGGCTTCATTGGTTATTCACGTTGGGAATATCTTGGGGTTCCATAACTCTTGCTGCTTTAATCTTTGTCATCACTCAACAACGTAGAAATTAAACGACATAAAATATTTGACTGTCGTTTTCATGCCCTGCTTATTAGTCTGGATTCATATCGATATGAATAATGGGAAAGAACCCACAAAAGTGAAGTTATGAAAAGACCGTTAAAAGCTGTATCTGAAAATACCTCCACTGGTTTTTTTAAGATTTTTTTTCATCAAATTAGAAGCAGGGAAGTGTTTGGATTGTATGGAGGGTTTTATGGACCATATTTATAATGTATGTCAACGGTGAGGTCACACTGACTGTCCTTTGACCCTAAAACAGAACTGTAATGCTGTGTTAGTTTCTCTATATACAGGTACACATTACAGGAGTGTGGTTCAAAAGAAATTTATTCAGAGTTTAACATAAAGGTGTATTAAGAAATTTGCAACATCAGTGTTGACACACATGATCAAACTGATCCGTAAAATCCACCATACAATTAAAACATTTGACTACATTTAATTTGGTGAAAATAAATCTTAAGGTACAGGTAATTTTAGATACAGTTTTTAATGGTGTTTTTAACTCAACATAACTTCATTTTTGTAGGGTCTTAAAGTGGCATTCAGCAGAAATCGCTCATTCAATTAGCCCAGTTTTCTGTTTGCAGCATGGAAACTTCATATGTTTATGCCTTTGTTTTGAAACTCACATATTTTCCATGTTCCAATATCTAGATCCAGTTTTTAATGGCGAAATAAGAACAAAAGTACAGCTGTATATATGTATGTAGGTTGGAGAGTTATTTCCTCTTCAAAACAAAGTGTGACAAGAGGTAAAATGTTCCTTCCTGCACAGTATTATTGTTTTCTTATTGGTGCTGGGATAGGTTACCTTATTAGGACATGAAAGAAATCACATGTAACAATCTTTTAAACATACAGGGAAGTTGACATGTCCTGTTAAGTCTCTATTTCTTTGAAAAAGTAGTTTTAGTTTATGACATTGACAATCAGTGGTTTTTTTTGGAGGGGGGACTGTGTGATGCCTTCTCAGATACTACAATGCGGCAAAATGCTAGGGAATCTGGCAGCTGTGGCCAGTATGATAAGTGGTGTGCCAATCGGATAGGGACTGCTCCTATTTGTTTATTCCCACATCATAATATTTGACTAGGTGGCTGCCCACCTATATTTTAAAGCAATGCTATGTAGAAAGAAGTGTACATGTATACCCATGGTTGGAGATGATGGTGGTGCTATCTGATAGATGGCTGGGAAAATGATGTGGGAGGTGAGGGGTGGGGGGCATGAGGGGGAGTCAGGGGGAGTATGTAAATACAAGTATGCTGACTTGCGCTTGCATATAAACAAGCAGAGAGAATTATGAAGGCCATCCCATGTTGTGAGGGCTGAACCCATGGATCAGGTTCCTTAGGCCAAACATAAAAGACATTAGTTACTGACTATCACCAGGTTATTCATAATATGGGAAGCATTCAGTTTTCAAAAGTGGCATGTTAACCTGTAAGTTGGATATTTTTTTAACAAATATGAAACTGGATGTACATGTTTGTGGACAAGGAGATGTATTTTGTCAGCGTGATCAGAAGTGTCCTGTCTGCCAAAAATATGGTGTGTGTATAATGGTGGTCATAGTATGAAAATTCAGGCTGAAGAATTCTCAGTAGGTGAGCACTGATGTGACAGGCTGCCAGACTTTACCAGAACGCTACTGCTGTTTATCAGATGTGCAGCTCTATATTTTAATACAGAATATTTTCCATCAAGATATAATTTCAGCCCATTATCTAATGGAAAAGCATGTTAAAATAAAAGCAAAGAGTAGAAGCACATTTAAATTTCATGCAAAAGTCATGTTTAAAGCACAGATTATATATACAAGGTCAAGTTATTTAATAGGTGCGCAGAACAGAAGTGGTTAGTTTTGTTCCCAGCTACATTGTACTGTAGATTGGTACCACAAAACAAACATTACTGTACATGCAGCCTTGTGCCATTGGTTGGGCCCTTAACCTTGGGGTCTAGGGGAGGATATGCAGTTCTCCAGTTACTCCTGTGTTATATGTGTGATGGCATATTCTAGTCAGAATATTATAGTTACTGAGTATGTAGTGTACATATCTACTACTGTCAGAACCATTTTGAAATTATTTGAAATTTCAGATAATAGTAGATTTTTTAGTAAGTTTGATACTAAGTTGGATTTAAAGTTATAACGGATTTGTCTGATAAAAACATTCGACAAAAGCTCTGATGATGCTAATGCAACAAATATACATTATGAATTAAATCTGGCTATTGCAGGTAGTGCTGAGGGGAAAATTATTAAATTATCTTATTTTATTTGAATCTTTGTTCCCTGTTTTAATTACAAAGGTGTTTAAGATTTATGAATTATATTTGGATTTCAGAAAGAACATGAGCTTGTTCTTTGTCCATGGTTGAAAGTTTTGTGTGGAGTGGGGAGGGGTGCTACGGATAGATATTAACATAATTGCACATTTTGTCTGGGATTGTCAACCTCAGGATTTTGAAACAAAAGGTATAAATTAACTTTGTCCAAGTTAGAAGCATGTTGAAATATAGGGTCTGTCTGTGGGTGTTGAAATGTGAGATGTCGTATGGATTTATGGCCCATTGACACGTGTCTCAACCACACCCTGTGGTTTCTGTTACAATCTTCAATTACCCTTAACTACACATATCAAGTTTCCTTCTCTTGTTATGTGTAGGGCGAGAAGCTCACAGAGATTGCATGAGTCAGCATTTAGCAATATATTTATTTGTTTGAAACCGAATTTTTCTTGAGGACGTACATCTCACTTAAAACTAAACTCTCACCAGAACAGCAAAAATTAGGGTAAGGAAAAACAAAAAGAAAACTGGTTGTAGAGGCCTTAGTGACAGTAAGACATAGATGGTGCTCATGTGGTTGTTTACACAGCCAGATCTTCATTTGAAAACTACTTGTTTTCCACCGTTAAGGTTTGCAAACCTGTATATGAGTTGTGAGAAAGTAGAGGTCAGTAGTTTATTCCATGCACTCTGGTTTCTCTGCCCAAGAAGCTGATCGCCCCCATTTAGAAGTGAAAAAGTGTTGGGACAAGTCAAATATCAGTAAAAATCAGTCATAACCAAGGATTAAAACAGAAATTCTTCAAAGTGAATAGCTTAATCATGTTAGAGGTTGTTGTTTCCTGCTAATGATGAAAACATAAGATCCTTATCCTTCGTGTGATTTACGTGTTAAGGTTGTCATTTGTGTGAAAAAAGTTTGAACAGTGTTCCCTTGTAAGTATGGTAATAATAAAATAATAAGATATCAGTAGGATTGTTTTGTCTGTTTTCAGAGAAGATAGTTCCTATTCTGTTAAAAGAGTTGTGTTCCAATGACCTTACCCCAAGGCAACACTTGGAAACCCAGCAGGCACTCTTCAAACAGTTTGCTGAAATCCTTGACTTTGTCCTCAAGTTTGATGACTGGAAGGTAAGAAGGTAGCGCTCTGCTGACACTCATTTTAAACGAAAGCAGGCCTGTACTATGGGAGTATTAGATCTAAGTCCAGAATGCTTTCAGTCAACCCAGCCAACTTATGGAATAGATGAAGGTAAAACAATACTGCATTAACCTGACTATGTGGAAACAAGAGGTATGATGAATTGAGCTGATCAGAGTTATGCCCCCTTACTTTGGGCCCTTCAAGATGTTGTTTTTCTATTATCTTTACTTCTGCATCTACTTTCTGATGGCTTTTGCATGTCACAAGTGTACTGAATATCCACCCTTTCAATCAACTTTGTGACAAAAATTAGGATTTCAGTAATAGTTTCTGAGGCTTCCCAGTTCCCTTTTTACCAGAAGCTTGATCTTCTCTGTTGTAGATGACAAACCCTGCTATACAGAATGAGTTCAGCTATTACAGACGTACTCTTAGCAGGAGGCACATGGCAAATGAGGTATGTAACAACCCAATCGTTACATAACATGTAATAGTTCCATATTTTGACATATTTTTACATAGCATAATTTCAAGGAAAAATTAAAGCTGTTATCCAACAATGTTGCTGGGGTCCACACTATTACCTATCTACCACATCTGGTAGTCCCCTGATAACTTCATGGTAATTAAAAAAAAAGGAGAAAAACAGCTGAAAAAATTGAGAAGGGATGAACTGGATTTGAACCCATGACTGCCATTTAGAATGGGCCCACCACTAAAGCCAGTGTGAAAGCAGTTCAGCTTTGATCCTTTGCCCATAGCCCATAACAAAATACATAAAGAATACAGTGCAGCAAAGATAATCTCCATTCTCATAGTAAACTGTGTTCAGCAATGTCCAGCTTTACAGCTACAACGGTTTCCTATCACCTGACCTCTAAATGTCGGGAAATTTTGCTTTTTCTCACGTTGTACAGCACATATCTGACCCTTTCAGCATTACAGCGGTAATGGTTCTCTGTCAGGTGACCTCCAAATATGGGGAAAATTGCATTTTTTCGAACTGCGATCATAATTTATGGCAAAAGTGTACATCGCAGGCAAAAAATAAAAACGGATTAGTGGTCCGGAGGTCAGAATACGTCATACAGCATCATACTTAAAATATTTAAATTCAAAACCTTTTGGGCTATGTGACAACTTTGGTAATCAATGCATTTTCACAGTTTTCAAGACATGAAAATGATTTTTGCGCACATAATTTGCCCAGATGTATTCTGTCTGTGTAATGGAAATTTCAGGTCAATCTGATAAGCCCTTGTTCAGAAAATGACGTGTCAAGGCATTCTCTTCATGGTAATATGGCGTCTAAAGTAGGTCAGATTGAAATATAAAAATTGTGGGAAAACATTGTCCACAGTGCCTAATTATTTCATGATACTTAAAAAAAAAAATAAATAAAAAAAAGAGATAAAAATGATTGGCAGGATTTATCTGGATTTGAACCTGATACTGGTACAACCTCCAATTGGGCTATGGTGAAAGCCAGTGAAAAGAAAATAAACAGTGCTCTCAGATACCAGGACTCAGCCAAATGCATAGAGAGATTGTGCCTTTGATCTGCTACTCCTGGCCCAGACAGAATTACAATGCCTGCCCTGTAGCCTGCCAAAGTGCAGTGAATGCTTTCGTGAAGTCTTGCACAAAGCTCCCTTGTTATTTAAATGGGAGGTTTTTGACAAATTTTTGTTGGTTAATTATTTTAAGGAGTATTTAGAGGTAATGTAATTCTTGTGTAACTTCCAAGGTCAATTTCAGCCTAATTTGCATATCTGCAAGGGAAACTGAGTAGGGCCATCCAACCTAAAAACAGCAAATGGGATTTCCCCCCGACAGGTTTACCCATTTGTGAGAAGATTTTTTAAGCTTAACAATGAAGTTCAAAATGGCCGCTAAATCATGTGACTGGCTAATGGACATTAAACGTCAAAAGTTGCTTCATATGTTCATTATCAAGACTGCAAAGTTTGGATTCTCTACTTTCAGTAGTTTGGAATATATTGAAATTTTACGAGAGGAATTGAAATAATAATAATAATCTGAATGATTCCAAGAGGTGTCCCACAGGGAACCTGTGTGGACCCCCAAAAATTGTCCGACAACTTGTGCAAATTACAACAGGCGTTGTGCAGACAGTGTGTTTTGAAAATTATTTCTAAACTGGTAAAGAAAAGATCTTACAAGCGTTGCATTTTTTCAAAACAACACTTTTCACTTCAAAAAATTCCTGAGCACTGAAAAGAAATAAGTATAAATGCGTCTTCTAATTAAAAAGCAGCAAATACACCTCAAAAATGAAAACAGTAGTGTTTAGCTTTTATGGTCATTTCTGTATGATCAATTTGAATATTGATCATTTACATGTTTCAGGTAACAGCATATTTCATAAACCCTTCAAAGCCAACTGGAAATATATGATAATACTTTAGTGAGCATTGGTGTGGTCTTCTCTTTGATACATGACATGTATGTCTTGATGCCTTTCTATGTTTTGACGTGGAGTTTTTTGTCAGCTTGCACTTTTTAGCCAGTGAGTTCACAAATGTGACTGCATTATGGATTCAGAGAAGTATTGATCCCTTGAAACATTATAACCTCTTCACTTTGTTTTCCAGGATGAGCCAAGAAATTGCACAGAAGTAACAAATGAAATGGCCAATCGAATGTCTTTATTTTATGCCAACCCTACTCCAATGTTGAAGGCTTTGAGTGACACAACCACCAACTTTGTGTCTCAAGTAAGTGACAGTGACAACACATAGCTGATACAAGTAAGTGGCAGTGACAACACATAGCAGATACAGGTAAGTGACAGTGACAACACATAGCTGATACAAGTAAGTGACAGTGACAACACATAGCAGATACAGGTAAGTGGCAGTGACAACAAATAGCAGATACAAGTAAGTGACAGTGACAACACATATCTGATACAAGTAAGTGACAGTGACAACACATAGCAGATACAGGTAAGTGGCAGTGACAACTCATTGCAGATACAAGTAAGTGACAGTGACAACACATAGCAGATACAGGTAAGTGGCAGTGACAACACATAGCTAATACAGGTAAGTGACAGTGACAACACATAGCTGATACAAGTAAGTGGCAGTGACAACACATGGCACATACAGGTAAGTGACAGTGACAACACATAGCTGATACAAGCAAGTGGCAGTGACAACACATGGCACATACAAGTAAGTGACAGTGACAACACATAGCAGATACAAGTAAGTGACAGTGACAACACATAGCAGATACAGGTAAGTGACAGTGACAACACATGGCACATACAGGTAAGTGACAGTGACAACACATAGCAGATACAGGTGAATGACAGTGATAACACATAGGAGATACAGGTAAGTGACAGTGACAACACATAGCAGATACAGGTAAGTGACAGTGACAACACATAGCAGATACAGGTGACAGTTATGCTTTAGGACCAGAGAAAAGTTGGCGTGTGACGTCACTGATGTTCCAACATTATCAGAATGGTCCATAAAGCCCATCATACATTTAAAACATTTAACTGCATTTAATTTCATGAAAAAAAAATCTTTAAAAATGATTAAAGGTATTCTCAGATAGAGTTTTTAACTTAATTTTTGTGGGGTTTTTCCCTTTAATGAGTGTGAACTGTAAAGGCTTTTGATCTGAAAGTTATCAGAGTAATAAAATAGAGGTTATTGTGTTATATTTTCTATTGCTTTGTGTATGTGTGTCCAATATGTAGCTTATGATTGGCCAGAAATACAGGTAAACTGCATAAATCTTGGAGTCTTGCTCAAAATGCCATGACTTATTCCCTTTAAATTTTAGAATGTCATTATTTGAAAACTGTATTCAGATGCTTGTAATAGGAATTTATGAATGTGTCGGATTGTTATAAAACTGATAAATGTTGTTTCTTTTATTTCAGCATAAAGATTTGCCAATAGAAAATACAACAGATTGTTTAAGTACAATGGCAGACATCTGTCGAACAATGATAGAAAATCCGTAAGTCTTTGAATTTAGATATTTAATACAGGAGACAATTTCTGATGGATATCCTTTATGTATTGTTTGTTTAAAACTTTTATTTGGCATTTTTGATTTCCCTGTAACGCAACTTACATTATTGACTGAAGCGCCAGATGAATTCAGTGTAAATGAAAATACAATCAAACCGGTACCTACTTCCATCTGTAAATGGACACCTGTAGAAGGCATCCATCTCCCCTAAGCGGCCACCCTCTGCTGCAACCAAACAATTTTCCATGTTAAATGACCTGTAATACGCGTGCACCTGTCTAACGCGTCCAGCAGCCAGTATACTTTGCCACCAAATTCTATATCAACATGTTTTACGCTGTCGAGACTTTCAACAATCATGATGATTGCCTCATTGGACATTCAAAAATTTCAAAATGGCCACCAAAGGCTTTTGTAGCTTTTGTAGCTTTTGTAGTGGTTAAAACTCATAACCTGCCACTTTGTGAAGACAAGTGAAGTGTGAAGATTACTGGTCATTGGCAGTAAAGTCTATTGTTCTTTAATCAGGCCCAGCTGGTTATAGTCCGGACACCCCTGCACTGCTGCAGTGGATTAGCTCTGTGCTGAGGTCCGAGCAATGAATGCTATAAACAGTGGCCAAACCCGGGTATAATCTGACCTCTTGTGGTTCCTCCCATGAATGGTTTCTTTGACAAATTATCTTCCTTGCTTGGCCATTACCTTTGCAGGCAGATGGTGGTGTGTCTTCATTTTGTTTGGCCAAAATATTGCCTGTACCTAACACATGTTAAAATTGATCTTCTTTCACTCGTACATTTTGTTGTTGTTGTTACACCGGTAATGGCAAACATGATTGATTGAATTTTCATACAGCTCAACAGTCTGCCAGTTCAAATAGTCACGTATGCCTACTTAGGCCAAACTGGCACATGGCTTTATAGGGCTTGACAGTGATGGGAAGAATGTTCTCTTGTCATATGTGCCCTGACCTGAAACTCTTTCTGTAAGCACCTGTTAAATGTGTGACTCCTGTAGGCCTATCCAACACAACTTGAAATTTTTGAGTTATTATTTTACTACAGTTGGTATATTTCTATGAACACATTGGTGTTCTAATAATTATGTATAAGATTATTTTGTACATGTGTAGATTTCCTGAAACTTAATTCAGTTGTGATTTGGCTTGGTCTTCACAACCCCTCTTTTGTGGCCCACTGTCATATGTGGCCACTTTTTACATCTCCCTTCACTCACTGCATCCAAAAGTGACTGCAGTTCATTAGGATTTTCCCAGTTCTCTCTCAATGGGTACATTAGGAAATCTTGTAGCCTTGTTATTGTAGTATATATGTTAGCTACAACCTTTTTATTGTTCACACTTGTGTTTGTTGTAGAAATTACTGCTCAAGGTTTAAGACAGAGGAGACAAAATTGTTTTGTCTACGAGTCATGGTTGGGGTGATCATATTATTTGACCATGTCCACCCTGTTGGGGCTTTCACAAAACAGTCTGGCATTGACGTAAGTTGACATGGACCCTTTGTATTGTCTCCTCAGGTGTTGCACCTCATCTGGCACATCATGTGTCTGTGCAAGGTGTCTCCCTTCTATGTTAGTAATGTTGAAAACAGAAAATCAGTGTCCAACACCACCTGTATAACATTGGGAAATGTCTTTTTGATGAACATTCACTACCTGAAATTATTAACAAGCCAGCAATTTCACTGGGTCGATTTGACTATTTTATAGAAATGGTATGATTGTAATGAAAAGAAAAAAAAAACGAAAAAACAATTGTTATGACCATGCCTGTTTCAAAAGTTGTGATTTGTAAAATAAGGATGATGTTTACATTCTCAATGCTTATCCAAAATGACATAAAAATATATCAAATTCCTGTTTTTGGGAGTTTATAAGTTAAAGAAAAATTACCCATACTCTTACTGGTCATGTGAAGTCATTGTTTTCAGCAAGCAGCAAAACTGAAATGCTTGGTTATGCTTTCCTGTAAAAGTCTTGTGAAAAGTAAGTATTTAACTTTTCTTTTCATTTTTTCCTCAGATGAAGAGTTCGGTTAAACTATTGAAAGAGCAGCAGCCAGGCCGTGTGGAAGGATTAATGAATGCTTTGAGGTATAGTTTTCTGATCAAGCTGGTCATTTTTGTGAAAGTCACAAATTCAAGTTACAGGATAGGGTGTGGGTTAGCGGAGGCATTATTTGCTGATTTATATCCAACTTGCATAATGAAATTAAACATTTAAGTGAAACCCCATAATGAGCTCTTTCGCTGCAGCTGTTTGGCTAGGTTTACATTTAGCCCACATAAACTTATTACTTGGGTTGTAAGTTTTATCAGCAAAATTTCAACTTCCAGGGAGCCAGTTTTCATATTCTTCAGAACAAAAAGCAGTAAATGATATCTTCAGACATCTCAGAAGAGCCACTAGATTTTGCTGCAAGGGGTAATAAATCACGGTTTGGTGTATCACTTCACACTGGATTTGCATGGATTGTATTTTAAAGCTCATCTACCGACACATGTCGACTTTAAATTCATCTGCGGAGAAAACATGCATGGATTATGTTGCAATAACTGCTCCATTTACATGTTTCAAACAGGAGACTTCAGTGTAAAGAGACACAGTTTTCTTCCATCTGTTACTTCGACAGCAAATTCGCACAAAAATGTAAAATTTCTGTGGTAGTTGAATGCCGCTTATTAGGTGTTTTGAAAATGGATGTTCTGCTAATGAAAGACTCAAATGAAAATATTACTTGAGTTAATCTGCAGCCTTAGCCACCTTTAATACTTCATGATCCTCTCTGTCCGTCTGAATATATGCTGATGTGCGAAGTATAAAAGAATCAGTGAATGGGGTGATAATTACTTTAAGTATGTCGTACATAAATTTGCTCAAGTTTCTCGTGAACTAATTTTATTGTTTGGGATGTTTTTTTATCATCAGGTATACCACTAAACACTTGCATGATGAGACAACACCCAAAGCTGTGAAGACTTTGTTGGGCTGAGCTGTCCTGTCCTTCATCACAACTGTCCAACGAGCAGTGCCCGCAAAATTGGCTGGATTTCAATGTCAAAGGTCATGACATGTCGTCTAGCCTTTGTCTCAGATTGTGAAATGAATAAGTTTATGCCTGAGCTTATTGTGCCTGGACATTAATTTTACCTACATGTATAAAAGAGACAGTATTGTAGGGTTTTTGCCAAAAATTTATAAGAACCCTACAGGCTAATTTTGCTCCTAGTTTTAAACGGCATCTAACGAACTTGGGTGTTTCATCAGTAGGTACATGTTCAAAGTATTGGTTAAAAGGTGTCTTACAAAAAAGGGAAGGGCACGGAGGGGATTAAGTTGTAAAATTTTGGTTGAAATTCACCCGAGCAGTCCTTAGCATCTTGGTGTCAAGATAAGATAAGAGACAAATTGGTTGAGAGGAGACAACACTTTGTAGAGACATAGCTTGCACCCAGGCCATTTTTGCTCACATCGTCTTCAGACATGTCCAGTGCTATTCACATTCATTTCATTTCTGTCTCCTGTTTTTGACTGATCTGTCGGTAAACAAATAATTCAGATTTTTGTCCTGAAGTACATGTAATGCGTCAGTTGAGGAAAATCCCGTTACTAAGTAGGTCATGAATTTTTGGAAAAGTTACCATTAGAAAGTCAGGATTCATACTTGTTAGATATGGTGCCTTGAAAAATTTTGAAAAGAAAATTCTGTGCTCTTTTGAAATCCAAAAGTAGCAGTACTCCAGTTGTTTTGGATAAAGTCCTCTTTTTTTCTGAAATAATACTTATGATGCCTGGTGCATCTTGGATCATATCAAACGGTTATTAAACCGATAAGGGTAGATAAAGTTAAATCCTTTGCATTTGTAGTCCTTGTGTGGTTGTCTATTCTTCATGTTTCCATTTTCATTTTGTATAATGATGTGGTTTGTTTTTCTCATGCTGAAGTAGACATTAATATATGGTTGTATTGTTAATGTATCATTGTGTTTACATATTAACCTTTGTATATTAGATCCATATTTGTTACTTGTGTAAAATTTATATTTTGTTGTTACATTTATATAATAGTATGTGTAGATGGTTTTCATATAGCACTTATAATGTTGTACACATTGTACTGTTCATTAAAAGTGCACAGTCAGTTACGTAAAAACTTCCCACCTTCACAGTTTTGATTACATGCACAGCAGATGCAGCATACGTAAGCAAATGTACCTGCCCTGTATCTGCAGGTATTCCAGAAGCTGAAACTTCTGTGTCCAGTCAAGTAACAGGTGCAAGACATAGACGAGGAGTCATTCTGTGGTTATCTACCAAAAACAGGGGATTGGGTAGATCATAGAGTAACCATGAAAATATCTTGTGGCTCTTTGTTGACATAGAAACAAGAACATATTGAGCTTTTGTTTTGTCATGGGTTGTATAGCAACTCCTGTAACATTATCATCTGTGAAGAGATCACTAACAGGGAGCGAAGCTGTGTAATCGTGTGTTCATGCATCCGTTTTCTGTGGAAAATCGTGGGCAAACTGTAAACATAGTGCTCATATATATTACTCAACAATAATTGGTTTGCCTTGGACCTTAGTCGCCGTTGTTCAGAAAAGGGTACCTCTACGGCTTTAAATTTGTGTTTTTTTCATGCAAAGGTAGGTATTCATTGCCAAGGCTTCAAATTTCTTAAGATAGTGAAGGCCATCTGCTGAATATGGGTGGTTTAAATATGTTGACTTTTTTCCACTCTGATCTGTAAATATGGAAAGAAACCTTGCACATTTTTTGTAACAGAACTGTTACCATTTTTCCCACCTGAAAGTGCATTATCACGGCCATTAAGTTACAGCCTGTTACAGAATACTGTAGAATTAACCGTTGTGCTTAGGGGCTGTGATTGTAACGATACTCCAGTGTAAAATAGATTGAGAAGTTATGGAAAATTGTTCAGGACTAAACAAGTGCTTGGTAATGTGATCAAAAAAAAAAAAAAATAGGACTGTAAGTTAATGCATGTTGCATTAGAATTTTTTCATGAAAATTGTCGAATAAGCAGATAGAATGACTGATGTACAGTCCCAAGATGTGATGTATAGGCATTTTCTAAAAATGCACTGCGTGGTCAAGAAGGTGAATAAAACCATCTCCAATAGGAACAATATTTATGTGATTTGTGTCTAGGTATTGATTTACAGGTGATGATACTGAACATTCTAGACAGTGTTGTGAAACCTTTATGCTGTACTTTTATGCAGGGAAATAACTGTTTGAAATTCAGGGTGTAATTGTTCTGTTTTGATTATTGTACACAGGTTCATAATTGGAAGCTCAGATGATATACTTTTTACCAGTAATTCTGTATGCAATTTACTTCATCCATTCTGGAAGCAAGTCCGGATACTTGTCTTCTGTAAATGAATAATGAGAGATAAAGACCATTCCAGGACATTGATGTTGAATGATATTTTACACTATCAGTACGATTTTCGTTAACAGAAAGTCAAGTTTTTAATTGACCTAGAAAATGTTGACCTAATCTTAAACTTGCATTATTTGTCATTGCAATCAAAGCAAATTCTTTGGCAAATCTTTGAAAAATGTTCAGTCTTCGCAAATATTTGAAAAGAAATGTAGTTCTTCAAAGAGAAAATAAAGTAGACGTCATCAGATTTTGCTGTTACTTAAGAAAAATACCCAATAATTGTTACTTCGTTATGTGTACTAAAAAAGTGTCCATAGTATTCAATATTGATATGGATAACATGCACGTTACAGACCTGTTACTAAATAGTTAAGTCACAGTGGCATCAGATTGGAAGAAATTGCAACGCTTCACTCAAGCTTAGGAAATACAGCATATTTATGTCTTGTTCAGTATATGGCACAGCCTGTATGGTCTGTTCTTACCATAGACAGATTCCTATAATAGTTTCGTTGGTGGTGAGTGGTCATTCTGTGTACTTGTATCTAGCTATTGGTACTGTGGGAGTTATAATTCACTGAAAAAAATACAGAGCAGCAGTGTGTGTTACACTTATTTCTGGCAAGGCTTTATTGACTATTGCATCAAACTATTACATCAAACATTGGTGTAAACCAAAACCAAAAACTGGCTTAGGACAGTTTTGATAATAGCTGAGGTGTCAAAATCACAGATCAGCCAAACAACAGTTGTAGAAATTTCATGTAGAAGGATCTTCTTAGAATGACTCGCCTGTTTCACGCGATGTACGGCTCCAGCTTGAAAGTGTAATTCAAAGCACAATTTTAACCACCTTTTCTATTCTGTGGTACATGTAGTACGTCAACCAAGTTTGCGTGTAGAGCTTCAGATATTTTGTTTTGTGAAAGTTTTGTAAATATAGTAGCTGTCTGCTGTGAATAGATTCAACAGATGCTTCTTATGTTCACATCAGTAGAAGCTCGTTTCCTTCATCCAAAACGGCAACCATGCCATTGCCCGTGAATTCCAGCGCTAGGAACTGTCAACATCACAATATACCAATCATCATATGTTACGTCTGTGCAGAATAATTATCATTTGGACCAACATCAAATCATTGTCGAGTATGTTATGGGTCAGGTGTAGGTTAGTGGGCCAGTAATTTTGATCCCGTGATCTCAGTAATCTGCCCTGTGTTTCATCAGCGTTAATTAAACTCTGTCGATGGTTAATTAGAATTGTGGGGATTTTTGTCTTATGCGATAGGCAGTTACGACTTTGTTAAACACTTCAGAGGCTTCCAATGTCACACATCTTCTATGCATGATGTTATCAAACCAACAGCAACAGAGTATACTTCATTGAAGGCAATATTGAGTGTATAGTTAAACCACTGTAAACAGAGCATGTAGATAGGAAAGTCCAGGTGTCTAATGAAGCACTGCATGGAAACAGTCTTAATGGGAGAAAGATATATTTGGTGAAAATGCTTTAATTTTATCTTATCTTCGGTGACAAGAAGCTGTGGACAGCGCTTGTGCAAGTGTTCATTTGCCTTCCACCGATATGGAGTGCATATCTGTTCGTCATATAATGGGATAGATCGTTCATAATTTGCCAACGCTGGGTGGATTACAATCAAATAAAGAACACAGACATTCACGGAAATATCTGTTTTAATAATAATCATGGAAACTGCCCATTTCAAGTGTGCCTTAATCGTACAAGTTCCTTGTGGACTGCATATTTGGTTGAATTGTACTTTTTTGCAGTCTTTTTATACAGTTTCATCAAGAAGGAAAATTAAAAGTTCTCAGTTTATTTAAAAGGCTTCAGAGTCCTTGAGGGGTACAGTTTTTGTATTCCTATAACACTTTATATATCTGATCTTCGAATGTTTTTTGTGATACATGCAGGTTTGTGGGGAAGTAAAAGTTGTGAAAGAAAGAAAGATTTACTGTGTGAATATGGGCGTACTGCTGACAGGACCATGTGATTTATACAATACTACATTTTTGAAGAATTCATTCTGTTGTCAGCCCAGATTGACTCTATATGCTGTAGAAATGCATGATATCAGCGCATGATTTAGTTAAGCTTTAGTTACACTACTAAATGACAAGAACTGTGTGCTGACGTACCACCAAAGAAAGAATTAATGTCGATGCCAAAGTGTATAGCGATTATTTCAGTGACATATTCGTTAACACCTCTTTTATACCTTGTTAACTGACGTAAATTTGACTGCTAAATTTGGTAAAAAAAAATGTGCAACGCCAAAACCCACCTCATCATGGCCGATGGTAACAGAATTTTAAGCAATCAAAGTTTCTATGTAGGAACAGTTGCTTGTGTGAACGACGCATTACCTTTTTCCACGTCTCAGCGTCTTTTAGGGAGAGAGTGGATGTTGCATTTTCCTGTTTTGCCAAATGAATCAAGAGTGCTACTGTTTTTACCGATCCAGTTCATTAACATGCATGAGATGGTTCGTTAGTCTCTTTATGGGGGGAGGGAGGGGTCTGTTCGAACAAACCGCGTCTTTTTCAGCTGTCGTGAGAAGCGAGAGAAAATACAGACAACATGTTGATAAACAACGCTGTGTATTTTTTACTGTGCATATGTGATTTGTGCCCGCATTGACTCTGCATATTTCCATCAAAACACAGCTTTATGCGAAGACAAAAGGTGCTCTTGGCTAAAGACAGTAAGCACAACATCATCCACATCGCTTTTCTTTAACTCACTTTTCTATAAGTATCATTTCTTTTCATATTTCCTTCTATATTTTGGAAAATCAAATTTTACTTAGGTTTTGAATTGATTTGTATTTGCCAGACAGCTTTCCCAGCCATATAAGTATGTGTTGCTTGTATAAATATTTCTGTAATTGATGTCATTTTATAATGTAATGGTATAATTGTAATGGTAACAATGACAGTGCCGGAAAGGGACTATACGAGAATGGATAAATGATCGAAGTTGTGGGAAAATAAGAATATGGAATAATTTATTTTGAGCAGTTCTGTGTATATATCTGTATGCGTTTTGCGTCTATATGCTGAATGGTATTTGCATGTTGGGTGTTGGTTGTTCGGGTTTACAAAATAGGATAAAGAAGATACTGAGATGAGAATTCATTGAAGCGGAAATATTTTACCCGCATGCTATCGATGAAGGGTACAAAGTGCATACAGTATCATACAGTATCCTATTTACGTTTATCTGTGTACAGGGAAGCTTTGAGATCTCGATTGTTGTCTGACACTGTCGTTCTTTGAAGGAGACTATTGAAGCCTTTGTGCTGTCAAATTGTGTATATAGATTGAAAATTGCACTTTCCCCGTAGATATAATTTACTTTAGTATTTCTTAGGCTATTTTTGAAATTTCAGCACTCGTATACTATATATGAAATATTTATAAATGCAAAGGCTATACTTTTGAGCAGTTACAATTATTTACGAGGTTTTTGTGTGTAAAAACAAAGGAGAACATATATACGCGTTGTGCTGCTGTTCTTCGTGATGCAGGCAACCAGCGTGGATTCCCCTATGACAGGGTCGTCTTGTACGTGATGATGCTTGGATAATCACAATTGTTGGTAACGCTATGTATCTGTTAATATTTATGTATTGATATCCTACATGTGAATGTAAAGAGTTGGTGTTTTGTATTGGTATATGCATGCATAAAGTCTATATCAGTGATTATTACATTTTAACTACATGTATATGCATGTATGTCAGAGGGTAGATATCTGTAATTTTCATGTTGAGAACAGTATTGTGAGATCTGCATATAACAGGACATGAATTTGGTTGGCAAAGTTGGATTTAGTTATAGGGAAGAAGAGATACAAGTGCTAGATCATGTGGTTTATCCCCATATAATTGCCACTCTGCTTTTTGGTATATAATTGGCAGCTATTAATAGAGAGGATTATATATCTGTTTGTAATATAGTTGATAGTCTTGCATCATCTCTCAGATTTGTAGATTTCGGAATATGTAGGTAAGCGCTTCCGATGTCCAAAGATATCGACCGTCGCTCATCATTTTTAGAAGGGTATGGTTAATGCCGTCGAAATCCATGTATTTGCTCACCTGAGCCATGCAGCAGTTGATTGAGCCGTGCAACAGTTCACTAAGGTGTGCAGCAGTTGAATGCACCTTACAGCAGTTGATTAATTCCTGCAATAGTTGATTGAGCTATGCAGCAGTTGATTGAGCCTTGCAATAGATGATTGAGTTATGCAGCAGTTGAATAAGCCTTGCAGCAGTTGAATGAGCCTTGCAGCAGTTGATTGAGCGATGTACCAGTTGACTGAGCCATGCAACAGGTGACTGAGCCATGCCGCAGTTGATTGAGCCATGCAGCAGTTGGCCGAGCCTTGCAGTAGTTGACTGAGCGTTGAGGCAGTTGACTTCGGCAGCAGTTGGTTGAGCCATGTTTCAGCAATCCACTGATTCATGCAGTAGTTGATTGAGCCATGCGGCAGTTGACTCATCCACGCAGCAGTTCCAATACACCATGACTTCCCAGCAGCTTGACAGAGGCCCACAACAGAGCCATGGCAGAAGTTGTTTCAGATTCTAAGCACAACATACCGCAAAAATTGTTATACAAACAGTAACTCCTCCACTAACTTTGGGACAGCATATAAGACAACCTGAGCGACTGACCTGGCTAATAAGCAGAGTGTCTTTTGACCCAGTAATTTTGTACCTATGTGCGATTTTTTTAGCATACTGTAATTACAAGAAATCACCCATGGCGGTTTATTTATACTGTGAACTTCTTGGCTGCGCAAGGAGGGATATACGTAATGCAAGCTTCACTGTTTGGATTGCCTTTGGATTAGAATGAACTGGGATATAGTCGGGATACTATTCTATGTCCTAGGAATGAATGATGACAGATGAACGCCACTTCACACTTCTTTAAATTACATGATGGGTTTTGATCCCTGCAACAGTAATGACATCCGACTTCCTGTTGTGAGGACCGCTTTGTCCGACATGTTCAAGTCACCTCGTCTAGCAGTGCCCGGAAGTGTCGAACTGTTGTCTTTCTGTGAACAGAAATGGTGATCCTCCGTTTTGGGGACTTGTAGCCTGTGTTCAGCAAATTTTCCTTCTGTGGGCACAGTATTCTTTTTCGTGCTGTTAAGTACACAAATTCTGCATATTTGTTCTAAAACTAACCAGAACCGAGTAACAACGTGGAGAAAACAACAGCCAGCCATATGGTTTGTGGATCAGTTGATGGACATAATGAGGGCAACTAAACTCTGTATTATACAGAGTGTGGAAGGTACTATATACTCACATCAGTTTTGGATAGAATAATGAATTGTGATACAATTCCATCGTTTCCAGATTTAAACCAAGAGAATAATCAAAGCGTCAACGTAAACTGCTTGATTAATGCATCAGATGGTGAAAATATAAATTTCAAGGGAACTGAAGTGAAAGTCTTCTAGATATAGAAGTATTTCTGTTGACTGAAGCAAAGATTTTTTTTTATCTGTATATTATTATGCAATATGATTCTCCAGTCTTAATGTTTTTAGTGAAACAGTCATCATAGGTGTGAGAGTTGTTTAATTTTGCATTCCTGATAAAATTGTTTCTATTTTGTTATTATTATTACTGTTATTATTTGTTATAAGCTCATTTCTTTTGTTTTAAAGCACTCTTTCTCTCAACTAGTTTATTTGTACATGATTAGTTCTCATATTTGTTCTCTGTATATTTATGTATATGTGTGTATATATATATATACATCCATATGTTTGTGTGAATTCCTAGAGCTTATAATACATACTTACACATGTATAGGTGTTCTGTATACATCAACAAATTTCTCTAGGTTTTAGTTACATAGGCGTCAATCTCTAAATAAATGTGTGGTCGTTGAATACCCAAATTGAATCAGTTTGTCATTTTGCAAAACACATTATGTTCCACAATTCACAGTTTCGATAACCATTGTCTGTAGATTCGTATTTAAAGGGGTAAGTTTGTTTCGCCTACCGGCATTCCTCATGGGATACTGCTATCAGTGGCGGGTCAACAGCGCTGTTTGCGGTAAGCTTGCAGGAAGTTGGTAGGAGATAACGTAAGCCTTCCACCAATAGTCGACACACCTTGAGCTTTCTGTGTAAGTAATAATATACATGTATGTCACCAGTGGGGAAAGTTTGTCTCTTCGACCAGGGCTTTACCCTGTGCACTATTTGCCGTTTCAACCTACACAGAACACCGACCATAGCCTTAGTTAAATTCGAGATCGCGGACATCTGGGCATTGCGGTTTTACTCGAGCTAACACATTTGCACGCTGAGACTCGACGGTGAAATTGTCAAAATAACATGGAAGTTAATCAGGAACTCTGCTTCATGGTTTCAAAAGTCCAAACCTAGGTGTGCTAAATGTTCATAATTTATGTATGTTGTGCAGATTGTTCTGTAGTAAAAAGTAATGTAATTTCTGGCTATTATCAGCCATAGTCCTCATATCATTGTCCAAAGCTGTTCATTTTCTTATCCCTGCCCATGTTAACTTTCATCGCGTCCTCTGCGGTAAACATTGAAAGGTAAGAGACGCAGGGTAGTTCATGAATGTTAAGTAGCGTGTACACATTTATCTACCCTTACACAAGCAAACTCCGCACTGTGATTACCCGAGATCTCGAGGATCTCGATGGTGACATTTTTGCCCAGAAGTGCTTTCAGTCAGTGTTGTGGTTACCATTGTAAAGTCTTAAACTTACTGAAGTTTTAAATCACATCGAGTTATTAGTCACTAATTGAAAAAACTGGTTATAATGGGTATGCCTATCGGTAGCCCTATTGCAAAGTTTAGAAAAAGTCTACTTACGCACAATGCCGGTACCGAAACATAACGAAGAGGTGATTGTAGGCATTAGGTCTACACAAGTCGACAAGTGACTGTCACAAGTCAATGTAGCTTGCCTGCCTTCATTGCCTTTCTGTTTATAATTTTTTATCAACGAATTTGGCTGTCAAGTAAACTATAACAGTAGGATGTCATAATACTGTTGTTTTATGCTGTTTTATCCATAGGCCTGCATATCGATAGCAGTTGTGGCAACGAGGTCCAATGCACACTGTTAGGCCTGCCCTGCATGTAAGCCTACCGTTAATATACAACTTTCGAAACACTTTGTATATTTAAATATGGCACTATCTATATCATTTATGTAGTTATTCTTAAGGTTGCACGCATATAAATAAAACTCATTGTTTATTTACAAAATTGTATGTTCCATGTATCACTTTACACTGCAGTTAAAGCTACATCCAAAATTTATTTTCTTTTTTTGTTTTGGTATAAATGCAAATGCACAAGTAATAGCTTACAACATATGACATCTGGTCAAATCTTTCGTCATTATCATATAAATTAACAAACAGGTCTTTCAAACCCTATACATTTTATTTTATTATTTATTCTACTGTAAACAAGACAAAGTAACAAAGGCTGAACATACAGTTGTCAACTTAAGTCTGAATATATTACATGATTTCAGTTACTACCAATATATAATATATATATGTTTTTCTGCTGTTCTTATGTATTATAGTGTTTTATTTTCACTATCACACACACCTGGAAGTGTGACGTATGGAAATTAGGGAATACAGTTTGAGAGGGTGTTCTTAGTGAAATTACTACATAAATAGTAATGCTATTTTTTAGAGTTTTTATACTTGCAATTTACCACTGATTGAGCTCCATTACAGTACAGGGGACGGCACGCCCACCAGTGAGGTCGCGTACCACAGTGATATCACTCCGTGTGCGGAATAACTTCACGCCGGAGACTTACTTGGTCAGGGGTTTACTCTGAACTCTGACCGCTTATATTGTTGTTGTAATAATGATAAGAAAAAGAAGGACAACAACGACAACAACAGTAATTGTCAAAAAAAAAAAAAAAAAAGAAAGGAAAACGTAAAACAACAGTAGGCCAAGTTGTAAAATAATGAATGCTATCGTTTATCATGACTATCATTCACCATTGTGTAGTCATTCTGGCCAAATGTGTGAGATCTGTTGTTCATTTGTTCCATCGCGATGGCAAACTCTTGAAAAACAATTACATGTACTATTACAAGTGTATTACAAAATAAAAAAAAAATAAAACAAGGAGAGTAAAACCAGAGCAGCGACGATTTTGTGATAGTTAACAAATGGTGTCACGTAACAGGAGAAACCCAGCCTCCTGTCGATTTAGCTTAGGAATTTATTCTAACTGGTCATGTAGGCCTAAATAGCAACTTACACACCCCTAAGAACCATTTCTTAAACTGAAGTAGGTAAACAAAGTTGCAGTGATTTTAATAGCTATTTATTAGACGTCAGTAGACTAGAATTAGTGTTTGTTAACATGTCGTGTTGTCGTCACATTTAACAAACAATACCATGAAATACATGCAAATGAACGAGGTCTCGAGAACACACAGTCCACCAGCAGAAGCTAATCGTCAATTTGTCGAGCCCTATTGCAGGGGAAAGGGCATCCCACTGGTAAGGATAGAAACCCTTCTGAAAGCACAGGTTTTCACCCTAATGGCAATTCGTCTGATTCATCGCAAGGACTGGATACATCGGGAACGGCAATCTGCAGTGATATGACCGCAATAATGTAGACAGTGACGTGACCCACAGTCTAACAAAGAAGTCGTCTGGTGTCTCCTATCCACACAAACGCTCACCTTTTCTTAGAGCAAGAGGACGTTGTCATTCAGGTAGTCTGCATATTATAGTGGTGAAAACACTGAACGGGACCTCAGTGGCCGAGGTGATGAAATCGCTAACCTATTAGCACTTCCACGTTTCTGGAATGTAATTCTGTGTATTTTAGGTGTAAAGTCTATTTTCGCTGCTATCCAGTTCTTTTAGGCGTATTAGTGTGAAAATAATGGAAAGCTCCTGAACTTTGGATAGTTTTGAGTTTTCTTGATGAAAGTTTGAAATTTTCAGCTAAAGGGTACAAGGTATCAGGTTGTTATGAGGCTGCGAGTGGCGTCCCCTTGATGTAGCTAGGCACCTCGCTTCTCGAATAGGAAGGTCGAGATTTTCACGGTTAATCTATGCTAACATTTTTATGGCTGCTTTCTCACAGGCTGGGCAAGCTATGTACCAATGCTTATTGACCACGCAATGTTGGGGCTGAGTTACAGCACTTAACGTCAACATTGCTGCTAATTGAAAATTAATGGGATCTGAGGCCTGGTCAGCTCACTGGCCTAACGTGATGACCCGGGACCCCTCCACCAAGGCTTTCGCTGCGAGTTCAAGTCCAGTTCATGCTGGCTTTCTCACCGGCCCAGGGAAGGTTTTCCAGCAACCTGCGGATCGTCGTGGGTTTCCCTCGGGCTTTTCTCGATTTCCTCCCCTTATAATACTGACCGCTGTCGTATTTATGAATCAGTCTTCAATACGGCGTGAACACCAATCAAATTAATACATAAATAACACTGAGCCATGTCTGCCTGTTGGCAGTGAAGTCAGTCTTATAGTTAGTAGTACATGCTTTTGTCTTTAAGTTTCGATCTTATAAACGGGGGGACGGACAGCGCTAATCTCAAAGTTTCGTGACAAAGGATTCCCACACCAAATCTGATACCAGTTCCTCAAGGTTAAAGGTGTGTCGGAGAGAAGCGAAATTTGAAGGAATACACAAAACTAACAGACGGATGAACAAACTTGACCAAAAAGCAATCCCAAGCATGGTTTCCAGTTAGACGAAAGATTTCCATTCTAAATCTGATAGCAATCCGTTACGTTTAAAGACCTCGGATGCAGACTGCAAGTAACACGATGGCCCGGTAGTATTGTTGTACTGTGAATTTTGTTCCATTTTAGGACTGCTTTGGGGGATTTTATTGGCCTAACTTACATTCTGTTCCTAAAACGGGCCCCTCGTCTTGGAGAAACACTAGGTAAAAGTTTCATCCGTCATAGTCCCTGAATTGAGATTGTTACCATGCAGGTCGCGGGTCGGTCAATATATATATACACGGACACAGACACAGACACAGACACACATATATATATTGTTCATCCCTGTCTTTGCATTGGCAACCTGGTAACAAAACTATAAATTCGAATTGTTCTTCCGACAAAATGGCTGCTTCAGCGACTTCCTGTACCTGATATCGTGACGCATAGACCTATATCGCGCTTACGGCATGCTCGTTGTTCACAGTCATATTTTCACATATGAAAACTTTGCATACTGATATATTTTCAAAAGTGGTTTATTTTACCTCAAAAATAACAATAATAAACTTTTCTTCTGGCTTTAAAGTGCATGTGTTATTGGTGTACATCAGTATATTGCGCCAGCTTGTAATGTTATGCAAGTATCTTGCATATCTTCCAGCTAGACATCTCTGGCTGTATACAATGCATGTCTGATGCATGCACTCCGACGCGTCGTGTATTTCCGCGCTGCTCAACGCCCGCAGCAGCTGTGTGTATTAACTCCAGTATATGAAGATCACAGGAAAACTGTTTGGGTTATTTGATACTTGACAGGTGCAAATTTGAAGTTGCGTGTACACTTTTTTATTCAGAACTCTTTTTCTGCAAAAGCTGATTCCGTGTTAATTGAAAACAGCTGTGCCGACGTTCACACATACACACACGACTAGTCACATATAAAGGGATTGAAAGCCTTTGATGTGTCACGCTGTGATGCAATGCATTTCGAACCTTATTTAGTGAAATGTAACTGATGCGTGTTCGTCATAATTTAACTTCACAAAACTACATAAACATTGTAGTGTGTATTAAAGGAAATATACAAAAGAAAATGGATTGCATATTTTCACACGGTTCACTTGATTCAGTGTTGTTTAACGCCTTACCCAAGAATCTCTTCGCGTTAATATATGGCGGTCAGATGTATGGGTGAGAGAAAATGGAATGGTCCCATGTAAACCACAGAATTTTGGAAAGTTACTGACGAACTTTTACACATTTGACGCGGAGATATAGATATTATATTGGTGGAAGGCGAGTGGTCTTCAATGAATGTTAGACTATTTAATTGACTACATGCCTTCAGCGGCTTCTTGTCACAATACCAATCTAGGTGGAATTTGAACCCACACTTCGTGTATCCTAGTGGTTGAACGGCAAACACCTTTAAACACTAAACATACATTGCATCTTAGAGTGTGAACTGAGAAGTTAGCATTCGACTGGGACATTGCCGTTGGCCGATTAAGATAAACACACCTTATTGAAGTTGCTTAACGATCGATTTAATTTATCATTCATGGCCATATACTACTTAGACCTAATTATACTCATCATGTTCGTGCAATGCAAATTTTTTTGTTGTTCTAATATATGAAAATAACCAAACTAATTCGAAATGACCGGCGTTTTCGGACGGGCTAATGCGTCACCTCACCTTGACACAAGATATGCACGGCAGTATCGTAAGTGTAAATTATCAAACACACATATATAAATTAGCTACATATAAGACAGAAACGAGTGAACCATTTTTCTGAGTTGCAAAGTATATTCAGTGGTTGTCTAGTAGTAAATGAGTGCATTCGAGACTTTCTTTACAGGTATGTCTACATTAAAAGCATAGCATAGGCCACGCAGATGTACAGTGCACGGTGCAAACGAATTACTCTTATTTTGAGTACCGAGTAACGAAAATGTTGAGCCGATTGCCAAGAAGGAAATATCCACGCATGCTGATGTTCTGTTGTTTGCTTGTCACCCACAGAAACTATATGCAGGTAATGAACACGTCATCAATTATTTTCCATAAACTTAATTAAGCTTTATATAATAGTACAAGTGTGCAACTGTTTTTCTAGATGTAAAAATTGATTTCTCGATCCCACTCGATCTCTAACGTCATAATTTCACTCTCCCCCTTCCTCAGTTACGTATGACTGGGTAAAGGTATCAGTCGTCTGGCTGTGTTTCAATCACTAACCTGGTCAGCACTTATTGGCAGCAGTTTTAACTGTCATATTTCACAGCTGATAGCTTGCCTATCCCCGGGCAGCTGCAGAATCGATCGCCATGCTGTAGCATTTCCCGGGCGCGTCGATGGCAGGCTCCAGCGACCTGCTACTCCCTGCGCCCTCAGCCCAGATGGAATCGCCCCGTCGGAATAATGATGCGCCTTGACAATGGCCGAATAGGAAATTGTTGGTACTGCACTCATGGAAAGGTTGGCTGATGTCATGCTTCTACGAGGATTTACTGGTAACAATTTTACAGCAACGGTTACACGATTGAGGCCGCAAAGGTAAGACTCTGTTTATTTCCACGATATTAATGTATTCAGGCGACTGCCTGTACGCACTACCAGCCTTATATACGTGCTCAGTACATAGACGGTGCGTTAAGTATCTCCGTCTCCACTAGGATCGCTGATGCTACTGCGCCGGGGTCATGCCCCGGCCACCGACTCTCCTTCTAATCAAGCTCTTCTGATACAGTTACCGCATGGTCAATTGATACGTGTCTCTCATATGCCCTGCTACACACAAACCATCCCCTCCCTGTACGTACACCACCGGCGACTCGCTGGGGAGCGCGCTACAAATGGCCTCCGCTATCACCCACCGGTTAAGATTTTCAGATTTACCCCAATTCCTCCAGATAGACGGCCCTAGTCAGCTGAATGGTCGATCTGTCAGTACCTTGCAAAACGCACGATCAACTATACAGAATCTAAATGAGCGTGCGAGGTACTGTAGCCTGTTTACATGTGCAACGGCGACTATATGTTCACAGGTGGATTCAGATCATATTCAGGGTATATATTCGTGTACAGGCATCAGCGTTCGTGTACATGCATCAACAAACAGTTGTACTGTATTTACATTCTCAGACCAGTTTTTACAGTGCATGCTCTGTCTTCTAATATATATAGGCCTAGTCACGTAACGTTACCTCCAAACCTATAGTTAGGCATATACCTTAATAACTGTAGCATTGCATCAACAGGCTTATTGCGTGAAGTATATAAAAGTTATATTCATAAACACAAAACTAACTGTTATGTTTATGTTTACAGCGGGCATAGAGGTCCACGCTTGTTGTGACCAGCAAAATACAATAAATATCTTTTTGACTCACGTGATGTCGGCTATATAGCCTATTGGTCTATAAACACTATAGGGCCCATATTGCCAACACTACCCGAGGCTTACTTACTGTATCTGTGTATACGACAGGTTTTATGCTTGTATACACGTCTTTTAGACAAACATTCGTTACGTTAAGTAGGTCACTAACGGTAAAAGATCGCAATATTATAGTTGTCTGGTGAATATGCTACAAAATTTGAATGTATATTCCAATATACAGTACATTACAACTTCAAAATATATATCACGATTCTGTAAAATCTCTTCTTTTGTGCTCAGTGTATTTAGAATATTGGATACGTTTAAAGAAGTAGTTTTGTTTTTTTTATATGCATACAGAATATATGGTACTCATAACGTTTTCTGGTTTGCTGCATGGCTTCCGGTAAATAAAACTTAAATAGTGTCACGGACGATTTGAACATGAATTGGATCGCGTGTTGATGGAAACGTTCTTTCTAGCCCTCATGACCACCCGTTGTCACTTCTAATACCGTTGTCCATGATGTTGTTGTCATTTTATGCAGTCTGTCCTGTGCTGGTGGTTGGCTGTCATACGTATGTACATGTAGTGTAGCCAGCATTATATCACCATAGTTGCACCAATACATCGATATTTGTTGTTTGATTCATGTTTTAACGTCGTGCTCAAGAATTTTTCACTTATATATTACCTAGTCCCAGGTAGCTTCGAAGCTCTTGCACTCAACACGTTTACAACACGTGCTGTGAACGCAGGGGGTGCAAGAGCTAAATTCGGAGATACCTGGAGCTGTACATTACCGTGCAGAGTAGAAACTGTGCACTTGCCAAATATACAGTATACACAGTACTATGAATGGAAGCCTGAAGAGGACCTCTCGCTGTATAAACCTTTCGGCATCTCCCATACTTTATGTCAGAGCTTCCCTACCTGGAGCGGCGGTTGATTCAGCGAGAGCAGGATTCCAACCGGGCCATATATGTCTATAAAACAATGTCTAATCACTGATCTGCGGGTGAATAGCTAACGTGCTTAGCACACAGTATATATATATATATATATATATATGTATGTGTGTGTGTGTAGAAATCCACATTATTTATCATATGTTAGTTAACCGGCATGCGCGTGTACTTCATGTTTGACGGTGATTGTCGACGGACTACATGGCCATTATTACAATGCACAGCATTTTCATGTTTACTTTTATATATACTTTCGATATTGAGTCTAGATTAACATGCATATGGGCCTAAAGGCAGCCTCGTAACTGATACAACAATTAATGTGCCGCTCTGGTCAGAATGCAAACTACATTGAAATACTACAATGATGTGAAAGAAATCCTACGAAGTAAGCCAAACAGCTTGTTTCAAAAGGGTTTTGATGAATAGCACTATTTAACCCATGTAACTGAAGATTCCTTGAAACAGTCTTCGGCTGTGTCCGTAAAATTTTTCCGTTGTGACATGACAATATTCCCTGTATGACGTCGAATCAGGCAGATGTGGCGTTGAGCAAGGCATTTATGCTGGGATGAGGTCAAGAGCGTTCGAAAGGACAGCGTCATTTGTGGATACACGTCAGCGCTTGATGACGTCATGTGTTCGTAGGTGACGTCACACCAGGCAAAGTGGAAGAGACAGAAATATTTTGTTTCCGTATACTCTGACGAAACGTACAGTATCGGTTTTAAAACGCTGCAATATTTTCACAATTTAGGAAACCAATTCAGACTATCCCAGTCTTTATCAGTTCGCCTTTGCTTTTAAGACACACATGTTTGACACCAAAGTAGCTCCTTTGTTCATGCTTGCAACAGATTCTGTAGACTAAAGGTTTTGGTAACATTGTTGAATGAAATGAATTAGTGATTCTGTTTTAATGCCATACACACGAGCAATAGTTATGTCCTGTGGTGGCCAGTAGGCCCAGTAGTCTTCAGTAATAGCGAGCCATCAGCTGCGGCGGGTTGTCACGTTTGCACAGTCTTTTCCGATGTGTCATCAAAAGTTGACTGTGTGTTGATATATCCAATGCCTTTTGATGGCTGACATTGGATTACGTACCTTTCTGGTGAGCTGTTTGCGATGTGGGTTAAAATTCTCGAGGTGATACATGAAAGGTAGGTCTCAGGTTATAAAACATTTTAAAATTTTGATTTTATTCTGGCCCTGCATACGCAACCAGTCCCTGGGCAATGTATGGATTTAAGGCTATTGTTTGTTCTGACATTGTGAAAAGATACCAGCTCACTTAATTCTAGACCAGTGACACCTAATAAATTGTCATTGGCATCAGTGCGTTGCTTCTGTTGCCTAATACTGTTTAAACGGCAAATGGTAGTGTTTCTCATTTTGAACAGTTAAAATAAAATCCTAACTTATGAACTGTCCAGAGAAAGGAAAGTTAGGTCATTGCATACCTGTGGTATATATATGTGCAAGAAAAGTATATGACGAACCAGAACTCGGGCGAGTATAATATAGCATTGTTCCTTAATCGAAATTTGGGAACTATCTTGGCTATAATATATATATTATATATTGAACTCTCACATTTCGAATTAAAGTCCAAAAAAAAAAAAAAAAGAAGTGATTGGCCCTTCCATACATAGGAACATATTGCCCAGAGCACGCGCAGGTCCCTTGGTGAACGTTCAGCGTAAACTTGGTGACATTCGCTTTTGACCGGCTAACACTGAACAAGAATAAACGTATAACTTAAACACCTAAAGATGATTTCACCAAAGTCGCAAAATTTTCTAAACATCCACGCTAATGGTCATATTTGAAAAAGTATATATATACCCGTACAATGCTCTTGTTTCAAAACAGTGAACATATTTTATATGGTGAAATGGTGAAATGTTGAAATGCCAAACACATGCTTTAATGTGTATATATATACAAGTCAAGCTGATGCCTGACAATGAAGACATTGTCTACACGGACTTCCAAAGCCATATGGGGAATGTATTAGCTGATAAATAGGACAGTGTGTGCTCTGTCGTAACAGCAGGCAGCTGCATATGTGCAGTGTGTTAATTATGACACCCCATGTTGATACAGTGCAGGGCCACGGAGAGTCGAGGTGAACCATTGCTGAATGCTAAAGTTCCCACTGGAGGAGACGCGCGCATTAACAGGTTAAACGACCACTGATAAATTTATATTCCCCACTCCCCCAGACTTCCGCAGTCTTACCCCTCTTCCATGCAGCGCCATTCAGGTTTTGTAGGTGTTGTTCGTGTGACTTGATTTGCATTTGGCACTAGGCGAATCCCGTCCGCCATTATGGAGGCCAGTCTGCAAGTATATAGTTGAAGGCAGAGACCCCATTTGTAACTGCAAACTGATGTTATTTTCCGCACCTCTCTAGACTAAATAAATGAAGGAACCTAATGATACCAGTGACCTGATTTATTCCATTGACCTACAATGTACCTGAGTACATCTTGTGGTTATACATGTATAGCTATTTCTACCGTCAAAACTATGCGATTCCTTTTCTTTTCGAATGGCGTGATTCCTGATGTCGAAAATCGACGAGAACATTCTAGTTTACTACTTTTCATTATAAAAGGGGTCAGAGATAACGAGAAACTGGCGTTGAATTCTCACCAGTATTCTTTTAAGCATGTTTTGTACCTTTTGAAAATTTGGCAAAACGAGAAAGAATAAAAAGAGGAGACTAAGGTGATATAGTATATACACATAAAGCGGCTAATTAATATTCCAAATCACTTCACGTGAACGGAATGGTGAGGGACTGTAGATAACAACTGGTTAGTTTAGTTGACGTTCCCCGCGTTACACCAACGCGCGCTCCCTTTACACCAGCATCTAGTATACTCAGTCAAGACTCAGTCAATTGCGTAACTTCAGGTTCGTTATTACATTTGCTTGAGCTAGGTGAGGGAATGTCTGTAATGAAAAGTGAGTAACGGGTTGTTGGCAATGAAAGATTAGTAAGGTCTGTTAATAAAAACCAAATTACAAACCTTTCGAGTGGAATTTATTTGTGGATCGACTGACAAAAGATGAAAGCCCGTTTGTGCAATCCACGCCATGGAATCCACACATCCATGCAGGCTGCCATTTTCCCCAAGCCGTGCTTATTACACCTGGTACATAGACTCCGGGAAACCTATAAACGCTGTGGATGTTGAGCGCAATTGCCGTACAACCCGCAACACAAATTGGTCAACCCCTCCCCCCAAATCGTTTTCAACAATGCCACGTTCAAATAAATACACGATAGCCAGACGACGAAAAAAAAATTCAATTGTTTACGGAGAGTTGCTCTAAACTATCTGTGAATGTATACATTCGTCCAACGGATTGACATGTATATCCTGGGGGTAATCAGGACACAATATATTCGTTTCAATCTGACAGAGTAAACATGACCTATTGCGGACCCACTTAATTCAGTGCATGAACCTTTAGAGCCTATATCATCCCGTCTGTGGATGTATAGCCCTGAACTAACGTGTCTGCTAGCGTACCGTGTATTTGTTAACGTTTGCATTTCACTACGGTGAGTTTTTATGTTGCCAGGCTCAGTGGTATTAAGGTTGAAGGTATATAGATACAGCCTATAATATCATCCATCAGCATGGCGTTGTCATGTAGGTCTATTGTATTTCCCTATAGTTGATTGGTCACAGTACATCCCCACTTCCGGTCACAAATGCTGAATGCGCATGATTGAGTAATTCTAGGCAAGTGACGACGAGTAAATTTCAGTTAACATGGAGGCATATTTTTTTTATCAAGATGTGCTTCATCAATGGTCGGTGGCTGTGTGAGTTGTTACTATTTAAGTGTTTACATGAATAATTAGAATAAAACCCTAACTTACGTAAACAGACAATAGGCCACATTTCACCGGTTACGCGTGACTGTGTGCCAACTATCACACTGCAGTCAGTACTCTAGTTGACTCTCTGTATAGATCTTTATAGTAACTGATTACTTGCACGAGTCTCCGGTTTTGTACGGAAAGGACAGTATGGTAAATTCTCTAGAAATATCCCACAAAAGGGCAGAAATCAGTGTAAACAAAGCACGCATTCATCTGAACAGTTCTACCTTCAAAAAGTGCAAACTCGCAATAGCTGCGACATCTGGCAAAAAGTCGATGTTATCTTGAAATCAGGTCTCTCGTTAAGTGGTTCCGTCCAAAGGATGTCAGAAATTCGATCGACCTTGTGACTGACCGACCGACAGGCAGAGGGAGAGGCAGAGTGACTTCTATGTCTGATTGTTGCAACTAAAACCCTTTATAAATTTTGAAGGAAAGAAATGTTGATCAAATATATCATGGATCCGTCTGACAGACGTAGCGCACTCATAACTTGCAGACGTGCAGTATTGTATGACTTACGTGTTAACCAGGCCATTAAGCAAAGCTAAAACGCTCTCCATTCATGCACTCAGATCACATGAAGCGCTAACTTCTTGTCTGTAACTGTTCTAGCGTCGATACGTCCTGGTAGAAGGCAAACCCTTAGCGTTATACCCGGGTCACCTGTATGCATAAATATAACACCGAAGTCTGCAGTATCCTGTAGTACTGCTTAAAAGTCTAAAGTAATACACCAGTATTCATTTTGATTCAATATTTCATTTATTTTGCCATCATTTGGAGTGATTGGCACAGTACGTAACGGTACGTCGGTACTCACAACCTACAGCGTATTACGCTTTCATAATTCAGTCGTTCATGTAAGAGAACAGTCATGGAATCAAAAGTTTTATATTTTGCCTGTAGCTCGGTTTGTTTGTTCATGTATCAGTAATGTCTTACATTTCCCATTCAGGTGAGCATAGGTGGGTTTGTTCAACTGTCAGTGATGCCTGAAATTTTATATTCAGTTATGCAGAGGTGAGCTTATTTTGTAGATCAGTGAGGTTCTAAATTTTTTAGTTCTCCACGCATTGGTTTGATCAATATGCCAATAAGGTCATATATTTTACATTCAGTTGTGCATGGGTACTTTATTCAGTGTATCAGTGATGTCTAAAATTTTATATTCAGTTGTGCACAGGTGGGTTTGTTCATGCATTACTAACACCTGACACTTCACATTCTGTTGTGCACAGGTGGGTTTGTTCAGTAGATCAGTAAGAACAGATCATAAATTTTTCATTGAGTTGTGGACTGGATTGGCTTGGGTTGTTCAATGGAACGTTTTACACCCAATGAGGCTCGTTTTCCCAAGGCGGACTGACAAATGTTCTCTGATAATGCATGAGTACTACGCTACCAGTTTGCCCACAGATCGCAAACACTAACGCAGGAATGAAGAGTGGATTAAACAGCTTGGACCTGAGTTACCGTAGGCTGGAAATGTTCCCATTGCTCATGGGTGGGTTTGTTTAGTGCATCTTTTTACATGAATTAATTGTGCATCGTTGGGTTTCGTCTTAGTTCCAGGTAGTTCCGAAGCTCTTGCACTCATTACCTTTAGGACAAATAAAGAATGCAAGAGCTTCGGGGTTACCAGGAGATGTAGGTTTGTTCTTATATCAGTAAGGCCTGTCATTTTACCCTCAATTACGTACCCGTCTCGATTCGCCTTCAGCTTATTGCAAGTCATATCGTCACTTTGGAACGGGAAGGTTAACTGGCCCTTAATTTGCGACTATCCACTGATGATGCGCTCTTATAATGCAGTCTGACTTAGACAAGGCGTAAGAGTTGTCGCTATATCGGGGCAGAAGCTTCACGTGGTAGCTAAGCAGTACGCGCGACAGATCTGTGACTGCTCTGCACGTAATGCTCATCTGTTAGCCTCCGGTTTCCTCCCACCATAATGCTGGCCGCCGTCGTATAAGTAAAGTATTCTTGGGTTGGGCGTAGAACACCAACCAAATGAATAAATATGAATTATAAGTTAGTCAGTGTGTATAGATACGTGATATGTGATTTGAGGTGTATCAATCAACCAATCAACCAATCGACCAACCAATCATCAATCTCTAGATGATATAGGTGGATCAATGATTGAATGAATCTGTGATTGAATGAATGAATCGATCCATTAATCAATTAATCAACCAATCACGCCATCTGCCCACCAATATATCGCCCAAAGTGTAATTAGAAATCAATTCACCTACCAATCAGTAATCATTCACAGCGATTAATTACCGAATTCGGTGCGAAATCAATCAGCAGAAATCAAGCATTAAATCAGTCCGAACATTTGTCACTTGCGCATCCCCACTGTTCTCTGTGGCTATTCAGTATGGCTGTGAAACCCAGAGGACTGTTAATGGAAACGCCTTTTGTCCCGGTGCGCCTATAGGCCAATACCGTCAGCCATTTAGTCCTGGCTGTATTTATTTCTAAATCTGGAAACCCATAAAACGCGTGGGCGGATTCGAGAAGTGCATGTGGCCAAAACAGGCGGAGATAGCGGTACATAAATAGCTACACATACCGTAATGCCTTTAAAGTTTTCAACACAAAAGGGTTCTCTTTTATGTCAATTTGATAAACTATTTACTTGGTGTCAGGATGTAATAATCTACATCTGAAGATTTGTCTAAAATTTCAAAACATTGCAATTTTGGGATTTATTTACAAGCGGAATGTAAGTTAGCCATGCAGTATTACCGTAAATCTTCTAGATTTGAGACATCAAAATGTACATTATGATAACCTTAAATAGCCCTTGGACATGGGAATTTTGAATTCGAAAACACTGAGAAAAGACTTCATAGACCTTAACTCGTGCTGCACGTATGGCGTATTGTCGATACCTGACAGAAACAATGAGGTGACGCGATTGAAGTTGCATTGTCACAATGACGGTTTTATTTGATCGAAGCATAACGTGTGATCTCATTCGTCGATAGGTATGTACTATTTTCAGTGCTCACATGGTCGTATTTCACCACGATGGCCCCGAAAATAAACTACATCGATATCGGTTTTGTTGCTCGCTCTGACGTTCTAGCTTTGAGTCTGTTTGATGCTGCGGCAGTTGGCGATCCCTGAATTAGTCCGTGCACGCCTAGCCTTGTCTGTTCTGGCTGCGTCGACCGGAAGTGGCCAGATCTATATCGGGGTAGCCATCTTTATACATGTGCCCCCAACCGGAAGTAGACTCGCTCCATTGCTTGGGAAAATTACATGTATTCTAAACTGGTCTAATCTGGGCAAGTTGCGTACGTGTGGCGGAAAGCAGGTAGAGGTTGGGTGAAGGTGATAGCGGAATAAACTAAAACATTACATATTTCATTTGGTCGTTTTTGAAGGCTATACTCTCGCACGATTGCGACAAGCCTTATGAATGGAGAAAACCGGCGTGCGGGGTCTGAACCACCGACCTTAAGCAAATTGCTGACAAATTTTATGTGCAACATATTGGTGGAATATAGAGGACCCGGCACCATAGAATAACAATCCAACAGAAATCGTAGATGCACAACAGTATCTCAGGAGAAGGAAACTGAGAAATAATTTGCTTCTTTGTTTGATTGGAGTTTTGCATCATACTCAAGAACATTTCACTTACACGCCGGTGGCCTTCATCATGGTGGGAGGAAACCAGACAGAGCCCGGGCGAAACCAATTGTCTTTCGAAAATAAAAATCACAACAGAATAAGAAAGCGAATGGTATGTGTGAAGTGTATCATAGCACATATATAGTGTCCAAACTGAACAGTTATAACTGTCGCCCTGAACTTTAGTACAACAACAGTCTGGAGAACTCCAGTGATGTGAAAGTAAAGAGAAATGTTCTCCGATACAGTTTACCCTCACTGACTTGCCTTACATCATTTTTCTTCCAGTCAGTAGACGTTGTAGAGGGACGGGACGGTGTGATGGAAGGAAGGCTCCATATACGCGCCACAAAACTGATTTATAAGTTATTTTGTTTTCCTTTCTAATTTCTTTCTAGGCACACGAATAAGTTTGTATTGATTGGGGATTTCAGTATCTCCTGTTTAGTTTTATAATGAGTTTATCAATATGACGCGCCTTTCGGTCAGTAATTGCGTCATTATTGGTACGTTTGTGGAGATAACAGGTTCTTATGGGTACATGTTGACACAGAAATTTGGAAAATACCTCAGTGGACATTAATTGGGAATTTCAGCATCTCCTGTTTGCTTTTAGAGTAGGTTTGTCAATACAGTGTGTTTTTCTGTCAGAAATTGTGTCCTTATATGTGGTCCTTGTCGGTAAGCGTGCACGTGAGCCTAGAAAAAAATAGAAAACAACTTATAAATCAGTTGGTGATACATACAGACACACACATATAAATATGTATATAAGGGGGTGTTGATATTCATATGTAAATTTCTATATTTGTTTCGCCTTCAAATTCAGGCGGGTCCTGTCGTCCGATCATGTTTCCGCATTTTATATATGCGAGAGTAGATTCGGTCATTGAAAACACTGTTGTGGCGCGTATAAGGAGCCTTCCTTCCATCACACCGTCCCGTCCCTCTAGAAGGTCTACTGGCTGGAAGGAAAATGATGAAAGGCAAGTCAGTGACGGTAAACTGTATCGGAGAACATTTCTAACGTGAATTGAACTACTTTCGGACAGCATTTTGCCCTCAAACTGGTCGTTATGGGTAATTCTAAGTCCTTATGGGTACTCATGAGTAGGCCCCTACTTATGGGTAATTCGTAGCACCGGTGAAGAGGGATCACGTCAAACAAGGGCAGCGATCGAGCAGATTATGCCCATACATTCATTGATAAATATCACTATCTGCTGGTAGAGAACAAAACCGTATTGTACTGAAACCTTCCCGAAATTCATCCGGATCTTCACGGTCTGATTACTGTGCGTTCACCGCTTGGTGCTGACGGTATAGAGCGTCCGCCTCACAAGCAGAATGCGGAGTTTAGTCCCTAGCGGGATCACACCCAACACTCTAAAAAGAAATATGTTCCTTGGTGGCAGGTGATAAAGACAAGGAACTTGGTGTTAGTATTAGGTATCACTGCCTAGGGTGTCACGCCTAGTGTTTCCGGCATGGCGGTCCAGTGAGACTGCGGTATAAATATACATCTACACTGGGCCTGACTTTTTCATGCATAGCGGAAATAATGTTAAAAGCGACGTTGAACTCCAGGCAAATAAACAAACCGCGGTGCGCTTAATCTATACTCTTAACTCCCTGATGTTTGAATTCATTCAAGAAAATGCTGGTAAAGAAAAGTGGTACAAAAGTACAAAAAATGTTTGTAGATAGTTATACTTCATTGTTTCTATACCAAAACACGAATATCCCTAAACGGAGCCGAAAGTGTTTAAGCCACCTCCTAAAAAGAAGACAGTTTCTATTCTTGTTTATCACTGTATCTGTCAGAAAACAATAAGAAAAGCACGACTGAGTTAATTCACTTATAGATGTAAGGTAAAAGACCTCTTTGTGAGTAATACCCCGATAGCAGGAAATGAGCACCAAACAGTGGGGAACAAAAACCTCCTGAGATGCAGAATATGTTAATAATTTATCACACATAATCGACCTTATGTTGTGACTCTTCTAGAATAATTAGATACTGCAAAGACTATCATGACTGTTGTCTGTCGCCTGTATTATTTATGGTGACTAAATCTGTCCGTAAACACAGTTCAACTTTCTTTAAAGACCGCTTATATTTATCTATTTTATTGATGTTTTACGCCGTACTCAAGAATGTTTCACTTGTACGGCGGCGGCCAGCATTTTGGTGGAAGGAAACCGGACAGAGCCCTAGGGAAACACACGACCATCCGCAGGTTTCTGGTGCCAAGGTGGTTTATAATTCATCCAATACAGTTTGCATCTACATGATAAAGTCTGTCAGTAACTTGCCAAAAGTCTGTGGATTTATATCCTGGACATGCAGTCCGATTTTCTCCATCCATAAAATCTGACCGGTATATTATGGGTATAAAGTAATAGTAAGAAATAAATAAATAAATATATAAATAAATAAATAAATAAATAAATAAATTATGTGATTGGATACTTACCTGTCACCATTTATGTATAATGTGCATGAATGAAGCCTAACAGGCGTGGTGGTCACGGGTGTAACGAAGGGATTTTACATTTATAATGTACGTTTAGTTTGAAACATTGCTTGCGAGCGTGTGCAACTGTTCATAACCACATGCAACCCGAGGGGGCAAATCTCCTGGCTTTGGTGATGCCTTATAACTATGTCACATGTGCTTCCGACCGGTGTAGGCTCTATTTTGTCGGATGTAGCCAACAGAAATGCTGAAATACCCACGTGTGCAGCGGATTGTTTGCAGCTGTTCATTATATATATAATAATGATGCGAGTTCAGTCACATACGCGGCAGAGATGCGAGTTCCGGCCACATGAAAAGCACTGATGCGAGTTCAGCCACATACAAGGCAATGGTGAGAGCTCGGCCATATCCAAGGGAATAGTGCAAGTTCGGCCACATACAAGACACTGGTGCGAGTTCTGGCCATATACAAGGCAATGATGCAAATCCGGCCACGTACAAGGCAGTGATGCGAGTGCTACCACACACAAGGCAATGATGCGAGTTCGGCTACACACAAGGCATCAATGCGAGTTCGGCAACATACAAGGTAATGATACGAGTTCCGGCCACATACAAGGCAATGATATGAGTTTCGGCCACATATAAGGTAGTGATACGAGTTCCGGCCACATACAAGGCAATGATACGAGTTCGGCCTCGTACAAGGCAGTGGTGCTAGTGCGACCGCACACAAGACAATGACGCGAGTTCGGCTACACACAAGGCATTGATGCGAGTTTGGCCACACACAAGGTAATGGTTATGCCAGTTCGGCCACACACAAGGCATCGATGCGAATTCGGCCACATACAAGGTAATGATACGAGTTCCGGACACATACAAGGCAATGATATTAGTTCCGAACACATACAAGGCGATGTTGCGAGTTCGGCTACACACAAGGTAGTGATGCCAGTTTGGCCACACACAAGGTAATGGTGATGCCAGTTCGGCCACATACAAGGCATCGATGCGAGTTCCGGCGAACCACAAGGTATTGAATCGAGTTCCGATACACAATTCGAGTCACATACAAGGCAATGATACAAGTTCCGGCCACACACAAAGGCAGTGATACGAGTTCCGGCCACATGCAAGGCAGTGATATCAGTTTCGGCCATATACAAAGCAATGATACGAGTTCCGGCCACATGCAAGGCAGTGATATCAGTTTCGGCCATATACAAAGCAATGATACGAGTTTCGGCCACATGCAAGGCAGTGATATCAGTTTCGGCCATATACAAAGCAATGATACAAGTTCCGGCCCACAAGCAAGGCAGTGATACGAGTTCAGCAACACACAAGGCAGTGATTCGAGTTCCTGCGGCATGTAAGGCATTGATATGAGTTTCGGACATATACAAGGCATGTGATGGTGCAGAGAACAACTGTACAATAGTTTGTACAAATGTACTCCAGTTTTTCCTATAATTTAATACTCTCGCCAGTTTTTCCTGTAGGTTAATACTGTTGCCAGTTTTTCCTATAAGTTAATACTCTCTCCAGTTTTCCCTATAAGTTAATACTCTCTCCAGTTTTTCCTATAAGTTAATACTCTCGCCAGTTTTTCCTGTAGGTTAATACTGTTGCCAGTTTTTCCTATAAGTTAATACTCTCTCCAGTTTTCCCTATAAGTTAATACTCTCTCCAGTTTTTCCTATAATTTAATATCCTCGCCAGTTTTCCCTGTAGGTTAATACTGTTGCCAGTTTTCCCTATAAGTTAATACTCTCTCCAGTTTTTCCTATAAGTTAATATTCTCTCCAGTTTTTCCTATAAGTTAATACTCTCTCCAGTTTTTCCTATAATTTAATACTCTCTCCAGTTTTTCCGATAGTTTAATACTCTCGCCAGTTTTTCCTGTAGTTTATTATTCTCACCACGTTCTCGACGCTGAAATACTCCCGGGCACTCCTGTTTCCTCGACCCCTAGAACTGACCGCCATCATATAAAGAAAAAAAGCTTTAGAATGGCCTTCAGTAACAATCAACCAATCAATCAGTCAATAAATTAATCAATCAATCGACCTTAAAAATAATGGTATCCGAAGTATGGACTGTCCGAAGTTTCCGTTCCCTTTCTGTGATTCCAGTATGATTTCCGTATGCAGAATATGCATATTGTGGGTGTGCTTAATTAAATGTTGATTTTCCCGTGAACTTCTATATTGTCCTTTGTTCTGGTAAACTCTAAAAAAAGTATGACTGTGTTGCAAGATGTACTTTCTTACATGACCTTGTGCCTAACTCATGAATATTTATACCAGTGACCTTACACCTGATTACTCAGATCATTGACCTCTCTTTACGAATATTCAACTAGTCATATGTGAAGCTTGTATTGACGATCCCCCCACCCCAACCTGCGTGTGTGAGAATACACATAATTGTTGTTTATTATCTGTCCACAGCGTTGCCGTTTTCAGGTATAATTTATACATCTCTGTGTCCTTACATGAACGATTCATTGGATTTTGTTTACGACCGCTTCATAATAGTTAGTTACTTTCGTGCGCTATGTACATACACACGAATGTGTAAAAACTGTGGTAAACTGTAAGTTGTAGGCGCCCGCTATTTTCAAAAGTGTCATCATAGTCTAATGGAGTTCATATGACGGACAATAGTCACTGATTTTTTTCATTTATCATTTACTTCATGAGCTTATTTATATATACATACATGTATCTTATAACGAAGACTGCCCATTGCAGGATCGGCTGTAAGCTCTTTGTATGTAACAATGAGCAGAAACCACCTTGCTTGAATACTGCAGTTATTTTATATGGAAGTTATAAAGTCAAAACTAAGTGATGAGCCTGTTTTCTCCTTTTGTCTTGTAATAATGCAAGACTTAGAATCGGATCCAAAATCTCAAGGTAATTGTGTACAAGAACACCCGTGTCTTGCGTTCGGCGTAAGACGGCCTTTCAAACGCATCGGTACTGGAGAAGCGTGCTGTATGTCCATTTTATTGTCATGCGTGAAGTGCGGAATAAATGAAAAAGGAAACCAATCTGCAAAATTGCCACAATAGGTCATTGCCAGTATGTGGATGACCGCCATGACCTTGGAAACAGCGAACCATGCCACGCAGAAAGCAACAATGGATTGTAAAACGTGTGCCAGAATCCGCCACAAACATGGCCACGAGATTAGCTTCTAATTACTCGTTACTTTTCACACGTCGCCCGTGCACAGGCGATATTTGGTACGCACGCCAGGCACTGTTTAACTTGGTAACACAGAATCGGCTTGCAGTGAACATGTAATGACGCCAGTTTGACAACAAGGCGTTGGAAGCGTCGGAACTTTCTCGCCGATTGCAGGAATCAGTTGACTCAGACAACATTTACGCGATCTTGGAATGGCCTAATGGCCAGCTAACAAGCGGATGGATTTTTTTAATTTAGCACAGTCGATAATGTTGAAAACTGTCAATGTCAAAATGTAATAAAGACGATCATGGAAGCTTTCCCATTTTACTTCAGTTGAATCAGTTCAATGTAATTTTCATACATTAAGAGTTCCAACCCTTGCCAAAAGCTGGCCTTGGGAATAAATATACACCCGTGTAAGTGAACCGCCTTTGGCGCCGAACACTTCCCGGTTGTGTTCTTGTGGCCCCTGTGGCCTTCCATCCATGACGTAGCAAAGCGAAGATTACCGACGATAATGATCCGACATTGCGCTTGGATTGCTCACAGGTCAAAAATGGGAACCTTACCAGATAAAGATTTTGTCACTACTTTAAACACTCATACAACAATCATCGTTTACTTTTCAACTGATACATTCGTGGATTACAAAATGTACACCCAGTAAAATATGAACAGTGAGTATTCTATTCAGAAGTTAATGGTATCGCTTTTTTGTAACTGTGATTTGGCACTGAAGGATTGTTTCGTACCCTAATCTTGTTTAGAACTATTTTCAACGAATGTGTGATGTATTTATTGACGATTATCAAGGTATCAAGATTTAACAGTAACTATATATCTATATTCTTGTGGGACAAACTTTCTTTACATTTTATTTACCCGAAAAGAAGGCAGGGGTTAATATTCGTGACAATATCGGGTTTTTAAATTGCATCCGACGTTTAAGCCTTTGTTGATTGGCTTTAGATTCATTCGAGGTATCCGCCATAACAGGGCAAATGGTTGCTTCATTTACACCACAGAGTAATGACAGTTGCACGATACACGTGTGTTTTATGGTATGCACACCAGTCCCAGTTCCAGTCTTACAATCATTCGTTGACTCACCTTATTTCGCGTAATTGCTTCTGCACTATTTATATGTTAAGGATACATGGTCCCATTGAAATGCCTACATGATGAAGCCAGTAATTTAGCTGAGGTATGTGTCTTTGTTTTTGAACTATGACCAAGTAATTTATTCAGTCCTTCATTCAGAAATCCACGTGCATTAGGACTTTGTCCTAGCGGAACCAGTTACCTGTCTAGGCTGGCAAGGCAAGGCGGAAAGTTTACCACTGATTATATCATCGTCTGGGCCCTAAACGGTCACCAGTGGCGGATCGACCCGTCTTCTGCATGGCGGCTGGCGTAGGGCGTATCGAGCGGAGATGTTAGCGTAAAGTAGGTCACTAGTTCAGCAGATGGAGAGCCCGACAACAGAGTTTTAGGTCAAGATCGACACAGTATTGATCCGGAAGAACTCAATTTCGCTCCAAAACTAGTCTCTTTGCCGTGAAATGCAGTCGGCCTATACCTCATAACTCTCCCACAAGACAGTAGTGTAGACCTCACAATCCTCCCACAGGGCGTCGACCTATACCCCACAGCTCGCCCACAAGACGTCGGCGTATACCTCATAGCTCTCCTACAAGACGTCGGCTTATACCCCACAGCTCTCCCACAAGACGTCGGCCTATACCCCAGAGCTTTCCCACAAGACGTCCGCTTATACCCCACAGCTCTCCCACAAGACATCGGCCTATACCTCATAGCTCTCCCAGAAGACGTTGGCTTATAACCTACAGCTCTCCCATAAGACACTAGTCTATATTCTCTCGAGCTCAGTCTCAAACCCAACTTATCACAAAGCCATATATGTGAGATTATGAAAATAGTATTTCTGGATTTTTTTCTTACATGGAAAGTATGTTTGTGTCCATCGAGAACAGCAACTTGGTTAGCCATTTTAACTTTTAAAAATATTCTACAGACAGATTCTTCAGAAAGACTACGGAAAGATTCGATTATAGTCTCTAAAGTATCTAAATTTAGGCCCAATACCTCTCGAAGGCGATTGGTGGAAAATCTTATTTTGACAAAAACTGCAAATTGAAGGAAAAAAAACCGTGTTCCAATTTAAGTACATTGCCTTTCTCTTTCGCTTCCGGGTTGTTGGTAAAATAATTTCCGTTGTCTCAATCAAGTGTCGACTGCCTGAGCAATGGCAGGGATTCTTTTCAACAATACATGCATCCACTTAACTCCGTTGTATATGTCAGCCACAGAAAATATAGATCTAAGATCTGATGAAATGCACAACGATTGAAGTGGGAGTGATTGTTGGGTGGGGGAAGTGCAGGAATATATTGGGGTCGCGATAGGATACTTGTGATTGATGCCCAAAGTGGGGAGTGGAGATACTGGCCATTCCAAAAGACAACCGGGAACTACAACAGAAGCAAACGTAATCCCAGATACACCTTAAACTTGGTTCCACATCGGTTTTATTTTTTTTCACACGATAGTTCCATATATGTATATGTACGTCATGTGACATCACAGGACCTATAATCCAATGAAAATTCCATTTCTGGCCTGTTTTGGTTCAGTTTGATTGGTTCGTGCCTCGCGTTCAATACCTTCCACGAGACAGTACCAGCAATTCGAACTCACCTACAGGATAGCAGCTTTCTTCCGGTTTGTTATTTTGGGCAGCTCATCAGATTTCTCCTTGGACACTAACAACTTGGGTAAAAATGTTTGGATTTGTCGCCCTCAAATAGGCACGACACAGTACTGCAACCGTTGAGGCGGCGACCCTAAAACTTTACATGGCCATATTGTTTTCTTTTAAGGCGTCAAATGTTCAGTAACCTCAAATTTGAATCGCACGATCTTGAATTTGACTGGTTGGATCCGGAGGCAAAGACAGCTTATCTAATGAAATGCATAAAATGGAAAAATAAAAGTAGATGTACCTGTGTATGTTATAGGTATGGGCTTGAAAGCTTCTAGCCCTCAAATGAACGGAGGGTCCTCCGTGGCTCAGTCGGTCAGCGCGCTATCGCAGCACAATGGCCCGAAACCTCCCCGCAATGCGGTCGCTGTGAGTATAAGTCCAGCCCATGCTGGCTTCCTTCCCGGCCGTACGTGGGAAGGTCTGCCAACAACCTGCATATAGTCGTGGGTTTCCCCCGGGTTCTGCCCGGCTTCCTCCCACTATAATGCTGGCCGCCGTCGTATAAGTGAAATATTTTTGAAAACGACGTAAAACACCAATCAAATAAATAAATAAATAAATAAATAAATAAATCAAAATGCACGGTATGTTAATTCTAACCAAAGTGACCGAGAGTAGCAGAAACCTGTCGATACCGTACCTTGATCTGTGGCGGAAGGTACATATGAGTACACCGGTCACCAGTGTGCTGTTACATGGTTGATTTGACTACTTGGCTATCCATTGCTGTCAGCTTGGCTCATAGTCTGTTCCAGGTGATGCAATTTCGCACAGATTAAAGAGGCACAGACAGGCCCATAGGTCTACAGTCATTCGCACACTCAGCCTGCTAACCGTGTCACTAACCCTTCGCCTAGCAGACCGAAAGTAGTGACCTCTAAATGGGCGCGAGATATGGTGATATTGTTAAAAAGTAATACCAAAAAATAACTAAATTAATGCATTAAAATGTGTATATTTTTGTTTCAGGCAAGGCCGGAAGTGAAGCATGGATTACATTAAAAAGTTTGACCTGGAGTTAGATAAGGATGTGATCTATGCTGGCGAAAAGCTGACGGGACAAGTAGTAGTGGAGAATATAGAAAACATCAAAGTACAAGGTGAGTAATGGTAACACTGCACCGGTTCTGAAAAGCAGCTTGAGACTAACGTGAAATAATAAAAAATAATGAAATGACCAATATTTAACTTTTACTGACTTTCATTTTAGCATACAATCAACCACTTTTCCAAGTGGTCAATTGGTTAATAAAACAAAGCAAACTACTCCTCAGCAAGTAATTCTTGTATCAGACAAGGGCTCGATAATCAATCAGTCAACAAATAAATTAATCAAACAACTTATCGATAGTTTTAACTATAGTCTTATAGGGACCGGAGCGTCTTTTGGCAGTGGGTCAGGGTTAATTAGCAAGTATCAACAGAGGACTTCAGACACTGTGAACAATAAGTATGCAACGATTACGATTGTATTAGTGTTTTACCTAATGGAAACGTCGAGGATGGGGTAGGGGGAGGGGGAATATATCCATGCCATTGTGGTTAAAACTTGAGGAGGCATAAATATATCTTGACTTCATACAAAAGTTTCATAAATTTGTGGCCTGCAAATAAAACAAGATCTACCTATAGTGCAATGTATAGGTTTATTTACTTGAATGTCCTACCACCGAAAGTATGTGGAAAATCTGATTCCCTGAATTGGTCAATCGGTTAACCAATCCCATCCGTTGTCTGTAGGGATTCGGATCTTCCTGAGAGGGAAGGCACACACGGAATGGAAGATTACACGAGCTGGAGAGAGGCGAACAGTGAAAGAAGACGAATATTATATCGACGATAAGAAAGTCGTCTGGGGAAAAGGTGAAAGGTTTATTTCTTGGCAGGTATACGGCATGAGCGCCCAGTATCTCTTTTTCCACATTCCACAGTTGTCATTAATATCTTACCTTTTATTGGTTAAGGCTGGTAGGATACCGCCCTTCCTATTATGTAGACGGTGGCCTAGTGGTTGGGCGTCCAGCTCTAGATCGTGAGATTCGAGATCAATCCCGGGTCGGGTCATACCAAATAATGGTACATGTACCTGTGACCGCTTCGCTTGGCGCTTGGTACACTGATAGGATAGAGCAAAGAAACAGTGATTGTGTGCGGTGTTATGCGCTTTCAAATTGGCGTCATGGACTCGGCCTTCAACAAGAAGACACAGTTTATATACACTATATAAGGACTTCTCGTGGTCATACGACTGACAAATTGTCAAGCACGACGTAAAAACCTAAGCCCATATACATAGCTTCTTATTATGTAATATAAAAGCAGTCTAATCTTCTGTATGTATAAAAATCGGGCTATAATATGCAACACATTGACTGAAATATTCCTCAGGAACTTTACTTAAATCACGATTACCTTGGGTATATACCTCCTGTTTCGAAACGACATTTTTCCACACACCAAGTATAAAATTTGTGAAGATGATCAGTTTAAGGTGGTTGTGATTGTCTTGTGTTTTCGATGTGTTGATCACTGGCGACGGCACCAAGCACGGAGGAGATTACTGAGTCCGAGAACCGAAACCCTCTACCCGGAGCTGGTCGCGGCCGGTTGGTTAAAGGTGCATGTCTTTCAGTGGCATTGCAAGGACACACGAGGATCAAGTTCAATCCAAACACTGGACAGGGAATTTCTAGCCCCCCCCCCCCCACACACACATACACACCTCCTCCACGCGCTCTTTGGGCCTTGATGATGTCTGCAGATCTGTGCATCTGTGTCGTTGGTAACTTACCAAACGTCGGTGGTTTACGCCGGCAACTCCACCCATGAAACAAACCGCCAATGTGTAAGTGAAACATTCATGGGTATTCATTACACAACAATGAAATAGATGAATTAATAAACCCTCTACCCTCTGTCTATATTTATAGTTGTGGGTTTACATAGAGAACTCTTCTACTCCATCAGACAAAAACGAGGAAGGTCCGGTGCCAATCTTACCCAGGGGAGTTCACCGCCTGCCAGTCGTGTTTCAGATTCCCGAGAGCGCGATCCCGTGCTCCTTCGAGAGTAAGATCGGCCGTATCCGCTACTACTTACGGATCATCCTGGATATCCCGTACGCCTCTCCTCCACAGGGCCTCAAATACTTCACGCTCATTGGCCCACACATCGACTGCATGGACGAGCGATATCTGGTGAGCAAACATGTGGCTTTCCATGAAAGCATTCCTTAAACCTATTTTCCAGTAGTTGCATTTGCGGTATTTTGTGAGGAAGCACAAAGCTGTGTATAAAGAACTTCTTAAGTGTTCTTCTTATATCAGGTGTGGTGAACAAGCACGTGACTGCATGAAAACATATCGTAAGAGTTTGCGTGTTTGGTGAATAAGCACATGACTGCATGGAAGCATATCGTAAGAGTTTGCGTATTTTGGTGAACAAACACGTGACTGCATGAAAACATATCGTAAGAGTTTGCGTGTTTGGTGAACAAGCACATGACTGCATGGAAGCATATCGTAAAAGTTTGCGTATTTGGTGAACAAGCACGTGACTGCATGGAAGCATATCGTAAGAGTTTGCGTATTTTGGTGAACAAGCACGTGACTGCATGAAAACATATCGTAAGAGTTTGCGTGTTTGGTGAACAAGCACGTGACTGCATGGAAGCATATCGTAAAAGTTTGCGTATTTGGTGAACAAGCACATATATAAGCTTAATGTGTATTAAAGCACATAACTTTTTATCAAGGCACTTCTTATGGCACCTCTGAAGTGTTATTGTTAGGACGGTTTTGGATAAACCACCACATAACTTTATATGAAAGGACTTCTTAAATGTTCTTATAAGAGCGGTATTTTGGGAGCAAACACATAACTTGTGTTTGCATGACAACATTTCTCAAGGGCTTTTCCAACGAAAAAAACCTCTAAACATTTTCACTAACTAACTTTTCATTTGAGTGAAAATTTAAAACTTCATTACATAGATTAGTTTATAGTGATAGAATTGTTCCAAAATAGCACATAGTTAGTGTTCCCATTTTTATTTAATAACATCTGATAAAAGCCTTTGTTCAATTTACACCGGCTTTCTGGAATGCAGACCTTTTTTGTATCAGCCACATCTTGGGCTTCTCAGTCATATCTGACAGGTTACAAATGAATATAGTGTCTTAAGGGTTATCCCCGACGACGGTTAGCCATACAGTTTTAAAACCATACTTTCTGACAACTTACCTGCCAAACTTTCCAAATTCTTTATACAGACATTTCTGGCACCGGCATATGGTATTACCTCGATCGTGTCATCACGTGGACAATGTCATAACATTGACCTTGAATACTCGGCGGACATTAGACCTTCGCATGCGACGCATTTCGTGCCGAATCGTTTTGCTTGTACATTGATTGACGATAGCCCACATAGTTGCCAGAAGACATTGATATTTCGTGCTTTCTACGCAGTTCTATTTCTTTCAGAACCATTGTCGCGATTGTTAAAGGGAAGAGAACAGTGTGTATTCCCCTAACCATGTGTCTGGATCCATTCTGGACACAGTCATCTTTTAACAACATAATGACTACGGTTGTTGCCATTTCAGACCCCCTGTCACTTCGAGGACAAGAAAAGGGTGTGTTGTTTGTGCTGTGCCAAGGGCCCGGTTACAGTGCAGACGACGTTAGCAAGATCGGCGTACTGCTGCGGAGAGAGCATCAAGCTCAAGGCTGAAGTCCAGAACGGCAGCGACCAAAGCGCCTGGTTGATTTTCAGATTAATGCAGGTAAACAGCGTGAAAGAATTTTTTTTACATGTTTTCAATTATGGTCTTTCACCAGAATGAAAACAAAATGGGCTGAAGAAGGAACCTGGTCAAGAGAAGCTTTTGTAAATTATCGATGACTTTTCCTGTATATAGACGTTGTGATGGGATAGCAATATGGCCCTCGATATGGCGAACATTAAACACGTTTCTCACAATACTTTTTAGTTCAGTAACATTTGTCTCAATCAGGTGTGCCTCAAACACCTTTGTCTCAATCACGTATATCTTCCTCACTTTTGTCACAGTCACGATTATCTTGGGCACGTTGATCTCATCTAACACCGAAACGTACGAATCGCTGGTTTAAGTAAAGAACGAAAATCGATGCTTTTTTGATAGGTCGTGATGTTATGTCATGATTTTCTCACTCCTCCAGATATGCACTTGATTCATTTTGCCATTCAGTCTTGATTTAATGGTTAATTACTGTGTTGTTTGTGGAGCTAACAAAAGGTGGATCATTTAGAAATATTTGGTTTTACCTTACCGATGGATGACGGTTGATTAACACCCCCCCCCCCCCTTCCTCCTCAAATCTCAACAGCACTATTGCTTTAGGTCCTAAGGGACTTGTTTGCGGGCTCACTAACCGACTCAACTGCAGTTCGGAACTTTTAGGCTCAGATCATTTCGTCCATTTGTGATGCAAATATTTCAAAACCGTCACGAGTCTCCGTTACTTCCCCGTAAGGTGAGGACACAATACAATGTTCCGTTAACTCCTTTTGTCAAGGAGGTCCAATATCATATCCAGTTCGGAACTTTTAGGCTCAGATCATTTCGTCCATTTGTGATGCAAATATTTCAAAAACCATTAAAATGCAGCGTCTCAAATTGTACCTGTGGATAATATGTGAGAGGACTAAGGTAGCATAAAATGCGGTCGGTTGTTCGAAAGTGTCTTAAAAGTCAAGTCTAACTCCTAATAGCAGCCTTGTTCCTGTACAAAACAAACAGGAGTTTTAATAGTGTAGACAAACTTTAGTGCCGGGCATATAACTGCTAACACACTTCTGAACGACCGGACCCATTGCTATACTGTTAGACCTGATTTTTCAAGGAATGTACATGGTTTCCACATGTTTGCATTTCAGTACGTGGAGTATTTCATTAACAAAGGAGTGCTAGGCTTAACCAAGGAGCTGTCCCACAAGGTATGGGAGTACCAGGGCGAGACGGTCAGTCCGCACACTACAGTGGACTTTGATGACCTCCAGGAACACCTGCAGGTACCCGTCATGCCGCCGACGCTGCTAGATGTCTGCAGCCTCATCAATATATACTATGTTCTAAAGGTAAACCTCTTAGCTTGAATTAAGGTTTTGCATGAGTGATGGCAAAGTAGAATGTCTTGTGTTCCTCTGAACTTCAATTAAGATTGTAAGCTCCAGAAAAGTCTGTTAAATGGCGCAGCATATTGTTTTCTGAGTGACGACAGGATGGATTATGTTATGGCCAGAAACTATATGTGACAGAATTGCTCTCTTGTTCTGTTGTTTTAGCAGAATAATTTCTTTAGATCAAAGACAGATATAGTATTTTCTGTAACATAATATGTCATTATCTTGCAGTGACGCAATCTGTGCTAAAACCACTCACAAAACATATAATGTGAACAGAGGAGTGTAATATTAATCCCCGCTTGTTAAGAATTATTAGGGATAAGAAACTTTGAACTACATTTTTGCAGTTGTGGATTAAGTCTGGCATTAAGCTGAAGTTTTATGTGGATATGACTACAATCGATTGGTGGACCCGGTTCTTCGTTGCATCGGTTTTCAAAACACTTGGCTATTTGCAAAAGACATTTGCGAATTGAACCACAGGGATTTGGGTTTGGTGTCTCCGGGCATGTATGACACTCAGATTTGCGCAGTGCTTAAGGCGACTGGGGGATGGACTCATTTGTCTGAAACGTTAATTGTTCTTGTTACTGATCTGATCAGCAATTTGGGATATACAGGCTCGAATGCAGCAGGTACACTAGGATACTATACCGCAAAGATGGTTTACTCCGATATAAATGCTTCTGTTTCTTGTTTTTGACATATAAACATGACCGCCGTCGAAATGTACAAAAATTTAGCAAACCAAAACATAGTAACTGATCAGATAGCATATATGTACTTCGATTTATAGATTAACACTTTACAGCGTTTATGCTCCATTATACTTTTTACTACAATAGTTATTAAATATGTCTGTGACTATATAAAAAATGTCCTGTCACGAGATGAAAAATAAAAACTGTTCAGCATCAAAGTGTGATAATGAGGGCATTTATATTGCATTTTGTACCAACAGGTCAGCTTGGGAATGGAGAAATCTGGTGAAGATTTGGAGATAGACCATCCTATAACAATAGCTACAGTTCCCTTCCGGATACCCAACTCGCCCTCACCGGAGCTCCATTATGGTAGGACCCGTCATCTGACTGGCAAACATTTTGTCCGCAGAGAAAAAAGTTGTTGGTCAATCTTACAAAGGTCATATCTGATAGGCATTCCTAAAACCCATTAACTGAACCCAGTGACATTCATAGCCTGACTTGAATCCCGTCAGCTAAATGTTGTTCCAGTCGATTTTGGGAATTATAAGTGAAGACCATTTTCCAAAGATCAATTTATTTATTATGTATTCTATGCAAACGCATAGCAATGTATTATATTGTCATTTCCCAACTCTCAAACCGGAAGTTGTTGACCAAAGTACAATCCATAACAAATAGTTCTAAAGATGATGCCCAGATTTAACCTCTCTGATGTCCAGTTTTGCTACTTGTTCTTTTTAGAAAGCATTATAGGGAGGAAATGTGAATTAATAATTCAGTAAAATTTACAAATGTCATTTCCCCCCTCCACATGCAAGAATATTTTGTTGTTTAAAGTGAGGGTCAATCGGGCTACAATCAGTCAGTCTGTGAGGGTAAATGATTCAGAAGAGAAATCTTTATCAGTATATATAAATAAAAACAAAATTTAGTGACTTAGGGTCATTTTGATTGTTTTCACTGTGTTAGAGGTATGGTCGCATTCCTTTTGTTTTTGCACTACTTTCGATCTTCACGGGCCCCATGCCTGCTTGTTACTCGGCCGTCATCTTGTAAAATCTTTCATCATCGAAGGGCGTGTGCCATACTCAATAAATATCGCTTCACTCGTTGAATATAGAAGGTCAATAGCAGTTGAACAGTAGTGGATTTGGATCAATACTTATTGCGGTTTTGCCGAATATCCAGATCCGATCTCAGATACGTCAGCTATACCCGCTGCAGATTGCCAGTGGTTATGCCAAGCGACTTAAATCATTTTTAAAGGAATTGGAACGAAGACGTCATAATCTAGAATGGTACACATCCATACTCATGTGTACCTGCCATAAACAATACAGATCTAAAAGTAAGTTGAGGCTTAAACTTGTTTCGAACGCATCAGAAGTCACAAGCTGGTAAAAACGAAAATTGGACACTGTATAATGTGTCAAATTTTGTTGTTACATTCAATACTTCAACATTATGTACTAGTGCATGCCAAGAGAAAATTTATAAAACTCAGTATGTCCTATTGCTTGATCTTTATGAAGTTTATTTGGGTCATCTGAGGTGAAATGGAGTGTTCTTAACAATTCAAATGGGGTTGACAGTGTCCGACCACATCCAGCAGGAATCAATAACTGCTCTGTGTATAGGCTACCATACATGCCTCACCTGAAGCATAGTTTATGTAAAATGTTGAGAAACTATATGTCGGCTGGATATGATTGAAATTCCCCCGGTCCCTGGGTAAGGGTAGACATTCATATATGTATGCTGTTTAAAATGTTCAAGAGTTAGAATATGTAAATAATGGTATATCAGTTAATCAAAAAAAAATGTTTTTCATAACTTTCTTTCATGGAACCAGTTTTGTGCCTCTTGTTTGTCATCTTGGTTCCAATGAACGTGAAGCACAGAAGTGAAGAGTTGTTGCTTAGGCGGGGACGGGTGAAATCCCCAGCCTGTGAATGTTTATCACTAATTAGTATTTGCTTTCCTCATAAAGCGATTCTCAAATCTCCTAGCTTGTACAAGCTGAAGGATAAAAGTGTGAAATTATGACAGATTTACCTCAGTATTCGTCACAGAATACATTTCAGTACCTATAGGCTCTAGTTTATTTATTTCATTGCTGCCTGATGCCATGAGTGTTTTGTGCACTGAGCCACAGTTCTGATTGATATACTATACTTGTAGCATGCTTGCTTGTCTTAATACCATACGAATCGAGATCGAATTTTGAGGTGTAAATTCAAGAGTATTTATTTTCCCCGGCCCCAATTTAATTCGAATAAAAATGTCTGTTATCTTATGGGAATAAATTTAAATATGGCACTTGAATGTTTCTATGATTTTCTGTTGATCATCAGAGTGTGCTGTTGACAATGTTGAAGGAGGTATTTACATCAGTCCCGAGTTCCAGTTTGGTCAAGTGTATATGGGAGACAACAACGACGACGTGGACGAAACGGTGCTCTATCGGCCCGTCTACGTCTGTGTGCCTCACGACAAAATCACCGTGTCAAACACCAACAACGCTGGCAAAGTCGGCTCGGAGAGAGGCAACGGAGACAGGTCACAGCTGAGCGACAGCAACGGGGATTCGGAGGAACCGCTTCGTGGGCACGAACTCCGCGCCGCCGACCCTGAGGACTCGGATGGCGTGGAACCCGAGAAGCAAAGGTTGTTACAGCCCGTACAGGCAGGAAGCTCCCTGCAGTCGGAGGATATGGCCATCGAAGAGGTTGTTTCAGAAGATGAGAACGTGGAGAAACCGACCTCATTCTCATCCTCAGTGAAGACAGTGGTAAAGACAGTGGTAACGGAGGACAGCCCTGGTTCATCCTCAGTAGCTACAACAAAGTCGGTGAGGAACACCCAAGATAGTCATATCGACAGTTCGATGGTAGTGGACAAATCCACGGCTGTCACGCACGCTAACGTGAAGGTGGAACAGTGCAAAGTGGAGTGTAAACTGAAAAGTAGTCAAAGAGTGGAAACTGTCATAGAAGAGACAGTCGAAAGGTGTAGGAAAGTCAATTCTCCTACCGACGATGACTTAGCGACCGCGGCGGAACATGTGGACACGATCGTAGAGGAACACGTTCAGACTTTCTCCACGACGGTGATGGAAAGAATTTCTGAAAAACAACTCAGTAGTGCGAATGAGGAATTCAAGCAAACTGTTGTGAGTAGATCTATAGAAACATCGGAACCCAATGCCTCGTCTACCAAGACTACTAGTGTTTAACTAGTCGTCGGTGTAAGTGTTGTATATTGGAATGCCGGAAGTGGTATGAGATCCAAATGCTTCGTTTATTCATGCACGGTTCTAGCACGTGGTTCAGAAATTGCGCGTTCATCAAAAACTTGTGGAAGTGTACCTAACATGCCGCATGTGTCCATCGGAAACCGGAATGGTAATACGCTGTGTTCATCTGAAATTTGGTAAAGATACTATATATAAGTCAGGACGAGCGTAGCGAACCTTTTAAAAAAGAAAATGGAGCTATAATAATATTGAGTTTATTCGACATTTTTTTCACGCGGGAAAAATACAAGTATGTTTTAGCGTTTTGGAAATGTTTCGATGCCTGTGCGGTAGAGGTGTGTGTCCTGATTTTTATTGGACACTATAAACAGTGGAAATTCCCAGTGCCACGTTCCGATTATGTTGCTACAAGTAACTGGGAGATCTATGTCACAAGACGCCATGCGTTATTAAGCGGAACCGTCACGATTCTCCGTTACTTCCCCGTAAGGTGAGGACACAATACAATGTTTCATTAACTCCTTTTGTCAAGGAGGTCCAATATCATTAGGACAGCAGCAGTTGTGTATTTGTCCAATATAGATAGATGATTCAGCTTAGTTCATGCAACCGGGCCGAGCTATGCAGTCTTGAATTATAGTAACATTGGGCTAGGAAAAATATTTTGCCATGTGGAATTCTACTAAAGTGTCAATTTAATCGTTCTGCACCTCGATAAGTGGGTATATTTCTGCGGTAGATAGAGCGAAATGGTGCAGCAATACTGCTGGAGTCCATTGCTGTGGCTCTAGGAGTCAACACAAGGGAAAAGCATACAGTGAAATGATAATATTGTGGTGAAGTCAGAATTAACTTAGGGATAGAGATGGTCCTAAAGCAGTCCTTCGGTATGGGAGAAACTTGAACAAAATCCAGTCGATTAGGCCTATGTACATTCAAGACTTACATCAAACACTACAGAGACACGCTTAATAGGTATTGAGGAAGTTCGCACCAAAGATTTAGCGGAAGTTAATCCACTTGAAGGTTGATTTTCAGTCATCTGGCATACACAAGCAAAGGGCAGTTTTTATATTGTGCATCCGTTGAACAAGAATGATGACAGTTTGATCTAGAGAACAAAGCGAAAATTATAGAGATGTCGTTTATCTGAGCATATTGTTTTTTGGATTAGTTTTCATCCAAGATGTTCGAAATGCCAAACTGTAATTTGGTTTTTGTTCTTGCCAGAGACAGCATGCAGTTGTATGCTAGTTAAGTGGCTGGTAAACTGCAACCAGAATCTAAATGCCAAACTGTAATTTGGTTTTTTTTCTTGCCAGAGACAGCATGCAGTTGTATGCTAGTTAAGTGGCTGGTTAACTGCAACCAGAATCTAAATGCCAAACTGTAATTTGGTTTTTGTTCTTGCCAGAGACAGCATGCAGTTGTATGTTAGTTAAGTGGCTGGTAAACTGCAACCAGAATCTGAAACCTTCTGGAGAGCTAAAACCCGTTGGGATGCGAGTCATCTGGCAGACAATCCTCTGTTTAATACGAGTCACCTGTCATGCTCAGTGTAAATGGAATATTAAATGTTTGACATAGGCCTAGAGCTCTGTATTTAGTGAACCGGATAACTGGGACAAAGTGGATGTGGTAGAAAACTCACCATGGTGTACTTAGCGTTTTGGACTGGGGACTTCACGATCAGATGATGGCTAGTACACGTGTATAACAGATACCGCAATGTTATAGTTCTATAAGCTCAATTACAATATTTATATAACCGTCTTCATTCCTTTCACAATTTCACGTTTTGTCTGTGATCTTCCAGCTCAAGCTGAATCCTCGGTCGGCTCAAACGTGGAAGATGACTAAAATTTTAATTGTGCCATAACTCAACATCGTACATTATCTTCACACAGAAGGCTCAGTTGAATCTTTTCGTTTTGGGGATTCATGCAGTCCTGTAATACTACTGAGTGTAATACTGATGGCATGAAGTTACAGCTGCTAGGCCATGTGTAATAGGCCTTACTGCACACAGAGGTGTAAACCTTACTGCACACAGATGTACACTTTACTGTACACAGGTGTGCACTTTACTGCACACAGTTGTACGGCCCGATTTGCTCGTGCTTACTGTACCATCTTGTTAACGTTCAAATCGCAAAATACGCAATTACTTCATAAGCTCAATGATGTACTATAAACCTTGAAAAACGTCTCATTCAAAGAAAACACATCATAACTTTTCTTGCGACGTACAAGGAAATTAATTCTTAACTCCTAGTTCTGCATACAATATTGTAACCAATTTTAAGACAAAATTAAAAACTTTTAGCCCATTCCTGTAATCTATGGCCACAAGGCAAAAGTACTTAAGATGTAGTTCAGTGGGTCGATACAATATGCATCTGAATGCAGGATGGTTTATTTCAGGCCTTGTTTATTTATTTAGTATGTTCTTGTTTTATGCCCTATTGAGCATGATATCCCGTGTATCACGTGATCTGTGGCGGGGATTGACGAGGCGAGGAAATAATCGCAAATTTCCAGACATAAAGGTGACGTTGTGCTGACGAAAGTTGGATGAAACGCGTGACTGGATTGGTCAGAGGTATAAGTCGTCAGCCATGAAAGGCACTGTTGGAGCATTTGACATTTGAATCTAACCTTTTCCGCGAAGCAAATGCCCAACCCTACATAAATTACAGCTAAGGGTGTTGTATATTAAAATAAGTGTTCACTTACGTGATATGATATGAATTAATGCTCAACACATCAATTAAAATATTAAACCATTTCATGATGCCGCATGAGTGAACTCTAAATCTCGTTGTGTTTAAAATGTTTTGAAAAGAGTAAGTCCTATCTTACTTGTCACAAAGAATTCTGTTGCTTGGATATCATGAACCAACATATCACAACATCTGCAGTTTATGCCAACAAAAGAGTAATGGGTTGTTGGTATTTCTTTTTTAGGCCTATTTGTCATCAATGTC